>PVLD010011723.1:0-63873 GCA_004027595.1 Dinomys branickii
TGATGGCACTCTTTCTCCTCTTCCTTCCTTCCTTCCTTCCTTCCTTCCTTCCTTCCTTCCTTCCTTCTTTCTTTCCCTCCCCAAATTATAATTTTCCACTGGTAACATTCCAAATTTCAGAGGGGCTGAATTGCTTCTATTCACCATTTCACCATTTTCTCATCTCATTCTATATTCTTTTCCAACAAAGTTACTTGCCACTCGTGTATAAAAAATGGACTTTTCCAGGCAAGGTGGAATACACCTGTATTCCCAGCTAACTGGAAGGCTGAGGCAGGAGGATAGCAAGTTTGAGGCCAGACTAGGAAACTTAGACTACCCTGTCTCAAGATAAAATACAAAATGATAAATGTTGGAGATGTACCTCAGCACTTGCTAGGTTCAAACCCAAGTATTACAGAAAGAAAGGGAAGGAAGGAAGGATGAAAGGAAGGAAGGGTTATGTATCTTTTTCCCTTGAAGATGTAAAGACTTGTTTGAATGTATAGGGCAACAAAATACAGCAGAGTTATGCAATATTACTTTCAATGCTCCCTTATAAAAAGTGATAGAACTTTTTTTTGGCTCTCTCTGTGTGGGATGTGTGCTCTTAGAACATTACTTCCATGCTATAAGGGAGCCTAAACTACATGGAAAGACCACATGTATTTGTTTCAACTAATAGTTCCAACTGAGGTACTAGCCAGTAACTAAATAAACCACTAGACAGGTGAACAAGGAAGACTTTCAGATTAGTCCATACCTCAGAAAGCACTTACAAGCAGCTGAATGAGACACCTGAGGAAGAACTGTCTAGTGGAACATAGACAACTTCAGAAATGTGAGACATGATAATAAAAAAATAATAATGATGATAATGATAAAAATAATAATCATAAATAGTTGTTGATGGTATATCCTAAGTTTAGGGGGAGTTGTGCATCAGTAGACAACCAGGAGGTGTGTAAATAAATGAAAAAGAAAGAAATAGTCAATATTCCTGCATGGAAGAAAAGCTCATATTAAGCAGTCCTACTATGCAGTGATATTCAATAGAAACTCAAAACTCTACTGAATGATGAACTAAAGTAACCAAAAACTGAGAAGGCAAATGGAGCTTTTAAAAACACTCTGAATCACAGCTGCAAGAGAAGCTTACATTGCTGGGCATTATTGAAAAATGCTAGCAGCTGTTAGTCAGGACTGGCAAAAAACTAAAAGTTGTAGGAGAGCCTAATTTGAACAATAGCTTCAGAACAACAGTGTGTCGAAGAGGTATCATGGAGAATCAAGTGATTCTGCAAACAGTTATCACAGCTACAAATTAAAGTGCCATTTTCACATTTGGATTTTGGTTATATGTTGGGCCATTTTTTCAACATGCTTGCAAATGAACACAAGGAGATAACTTTCCCAGTCAATACTTTGAATATATATGTTTACCATATTTCAATAGTGGAATGTGATTTTGTATAACCTTAGCCACACACTTTCTCTTAAGTGATTAAACAAATAATAAAACTTAAAACACATCAGAACTGTTCTTGAGGGATTGTTCATAAATGAGGGAGATACTGCGTCCTGTGTCAAAAAGGATTTGTTACAGAAATACCAGCCTAGTAACGTTTAGCTATAAGAAGGAACTGCAGGTTCTGAGATCAAACACAGCAACTGAGAGATATGGAATAGATATATTTAGAGAGTGAATAAAGTTGGGACCCATACTATACAGAGAGGTAACAAACAAGGGCGAATTAGAAGCTACATGAACATTTGTCTATCTCTGCATCCTTCTTAAATTTTTGCACTGAACCTTTTTCAAGGCTAGGGAATGATTTTAAAGGGCAAGTCTTGATCCTCTGGATATTAGAGCCAGAGTATGGTTTCTTTTGAGTTCTTCTAATGGTTAACATTTTACCAATTTAATTCTGTTTTATGTAGGGTGAACAATCAGATCAATTCCTCTAACTATACCCTTCCATCTGATGCTTTGTTAGTATGGAGAAAAGTCTCAGAAAATTCAATATGTGTTTATCTTAACTGTAAGGCGTTGGAGAGGACTATTCCTTTCTGAAACATCACTTAATTTAGAAATTTTTGCTCTTTGCCTTTCTTCTTTTTGCTTTCCTGATTTACTTATAAGACTATTTTCATGTTACTTTTATGCCCTTTCCAAGTATTCCACATACGTAACCTCCTGTAGTGAATATTATGAGCCAGTTTTAAATTGCTGTAGAGCAAGTGAGAGCGGGCTGCTGCTGAGCCTGGCAACATAGAGGATGGTGAAATACAAAGTTTGTGTATAACCATGGTAATGATAAGCCGTGGACTTCCCAGGTGACTGAAAAATAAAGGTTGGGTTTCCAGAGGGGCAGAGAGAGAGAGAGAGAGAGAGAGAGAGAGAGAGAGAGAGAGAGAGAGAGAGAGAGAGAGAGAAATGAATCTTAGGAAATTCTCTGTAGATCACTGTCTGCAGGATAAGGGAAAGAAATGGCACCAGCCAGAGGGGGAAGTTGAGTGTTAACGCAGTTAAGGAGGTCTCAACCAACTTCACAGGTATCCCTGAAGCAAGAACCAAGAGCTACCATTCAGAATTGTCTGACTTTATAGAGAAGGGCTATGTCTTTGTACTTTTCCATGCCGCTCATCAGATGCAGATTAACCCTGGGAAATGCGCATGACCTTAAACAAAGCAGCTATTTTAACTGAGGAAACTTTCTGGAGAAGGCTAACAGCTGAGGACTCTCTTGGCTGCATTCCCAGCAGCTGAGGGAATGAGTTGTTTGGTCCTGAAGAGGGATCTGAATAGTACAACACAGTATCTACTACACTTAGAATGAGATCAAGAACCTGTCCTCCAGCTTGTGTCAAATCTGGTTCAAGGATTTGATCTGAAGAGAGCAAGTGCTTGGAAGGAAAAAAAGAGGCATGACAAGGAGCTGCTGCCCTGACAACACATTTCTTAAAACACAGCTTTAAATGCCTGTCAAGATATAGATAAAAGTTGAAAAAATATTATAGAAAACTGTTTGAAATATCTGCTTGAAATACCAGCATTCAGACCAGGAATTGAATGGAAATGATACGCAAGGAATGGTTCCTTGTGTATGAATGGCCTGTAAAAGTGATCTGTTGAAAAATGGAGATAAGAGAACCACCACAGAAAGGTGTGGGAGCCAAAGTAAGACATGGTTTTATGAAGGAAAAGGAGATTAGTAGTATCAAATTTTAAGTAAGAAGAGGACAAAAACAACAAGTGGCTTGGAAAGTAGGCAGGTAGGGGTCCCTATGGACAAAATCCTTTCACATAACTGGCTGGGGCAGAAATCAAATTGAAATAGATTTATGAGAAATTGTAACATTGAGAAGGAGTATTATGAGAACAAACTATTCTTTTCATAAGCTACTGTGGAAGAAAATACATGCTTGTCACTATGCTTAAGACTTTGGTCTGAGAAAAGTTTTCTTTTAAAAATGAAAGTGACTTTTTAAGGATGGGTGCAGACTGAAAGAAAGGAACTAGGGGCAAAGGAAAAGTTAAAGATACAGTTAAGGATAATTGGTGAGTTCAAGTACTGAAGCTGAAGGGAGGCCATGGAATTCATGCACATATGTAGATAATAGATTTCGATAATGAAGAACCATCCCCCATTGGAGGCTAAATAAAAACGAAGTGAATAAAATGATTTTACATTGTTGTGATTTGGTTATCATTTGAGTGTTCCACAATGGTTCATGTGCTGGAAGTTTGGAACTCACTCTGGCAGTATGGAGGAGATGGAATCTTTAAGAGGTGGGCTTTAGTGAAAGGTGATTATGTCAGAGGAATGCTGCCCTTAGAAGTGGTTAATGCTGGTTTCGTGAAGTCGATTAATTCTGTTGAACTGATACTGTGAAACAAGTGAGCCTGATCCTTTTTGTCTCTTGATTCTCTGTCTTGCCATGTGACCGCTTCTACATGTGCTCCCACTGTTGTGGTGTCATCTACTTTTAGGCTATCGACAGAGTAAAACAGATGCCAGTGTCATGCTCTTACACCTCTAGAACTGTGAACTTAGTAAACACCTTTTCTAATACATTACCCAGCATCAGGGGTTTTTGTTTAATAAACATAAAACAAAACAAGGCATAGCTTCATAAATCCTACCACAATAACCTCATTTATTAAGCACTCTGTACCTGGGAATAAGATTAAGTTGACACAGGCTGTTACAAAGCAAGGATGGCTTTTAGTTAATAAGAAACCAAGATGGCTACCTGTTTTCTTTAGCTGTCCCCCCAAATTCTCATATATGATTGGATTGTGGAGGCTATAGCCATAAGTGAATTCATCCAGTTCAGTAGCAGAATATTGCTATTAGGAGGTGGGGTCTGATTGGAGTTGGGTCCCTGGGGTTCCTGGAAGGGAATGTTTTGGTCCCCAGCTTCTTCCTCTCTCTCTAGTATCCTGTTCCTGTGTTGGACCCTTTCCACTATGGACTGAAACTGTGAGCTGAACTCAACCTTTTAGTTCATTCTAGAAGTGGATTCTGACACTAAATTATGATGTACATACTTGTCATCACCATGTGCTTTGGGTAGGATATTAATTTCTTAATAATTTTATAGAATTTTAAATTTTAAACAAGAAAGATTATTTTAGGCAATATCTCACATTGGCTACTTTGGCCATAGTTATAAAGTTTATTTAAAAAATGACCCCAGGGCTGGGGATATAGCTCAGTGGAATAAGCGATTGCCTAGCAAGCGCAGGGTCCTGAGTTCGATCCCCAGTACCGGAAAAAAAATAAATAAATAAAAATAAAAATAAAATAAAAAATGACCCCAGGCAGCTCCAGATACTGAAATAAACTTGTTCTGTATCATGCAATCTTATGCTCCTGGCTTCAGCAGATTGGACCGGGGAGGTGGCAATCGGCTGTAAAGCACGCAAAATATAGCATGCCTATTGATCTAGAAAGTAGACTGTGTGAAGATTATCTATTAGGGATGATAATGATGGATTGAATGAATTTAATTTTCTTTGTTACATGGAATAAAAAATAAAAATGAAACAGCAGGAAATTGTTAGTAAGGACAAAAGTTGAGAGACATATAAAGGGAAAATTGGTCATAGAAGGCTTGAAGTAACTTGGATTATAAAGTGTTTACAGTTGACCAGAACCTAGGAATAAGAAGCAGCTGAAAAACATACAGGGAAGAAGGTGAGGCCAATGGAATTCTAAATAGTTGGTCCAAGGTCACATATGTAGCAAACTAGCAAACTATGAACCAAAGCACTAGTTAGAATTTTCTTGTTGTTGTTTCTACAACAAACAGAGCTTTCAACTGTCCCACAGTGCCTTCCAAATCTGGCTGTAAATCAGAATCAACTGAAAAGCTTTTGAAACATATACTGCTGATCCTTGGGCTCACTTCTGGCTAGAGAATTTGGGTCTGCATTTTTGACAGGTTGTGCTGGTGATTCTATTGTGGGAGGTGAATTGACGTGTGTTTGGGAATCGCTTTCCCAGGACATAGTTCTGTACACCCAAATGCTGTTAGTTACTGATTTTAAATTCAAGTCCAGGAAGAATTCATTGTTACTATGGTGACTGAACAGGCATTAATAGGAATATTTATATTACTAAGATTGAAATTGAAGGGAATTGTATTACTGGTACAGCAATTATTCTTTCCTGGGTTGGCACAGAACATAGAAGCTCCTGTTTAGAAAGTAGATCGTGCATTCCTTTTTATGATTCTTTAGCAAGATGACCAAACCTGGATTTCCATTGCATTTTTGGGATTTTTAACATTTTTGTAAGCATACCTGCATATAGAACAAAATTTTCAAAAGTGCATGCCTGAGAATAAAAGCTTAATGTCATTATGTTTGAATAGCAAATTTATGGGTCACACCAGAAGATGGCCTGTGCATATGGCATGAAATGAAGCCTTTCTGTTTTGCATACTGTATCCTGTATCTTTTATATCTGTACACCTGTACAGTTTGTTGAGAACTCAAATCTCTTATTGATTGGCCAATTGAGTGATTGATTGATTTATTAGAGCCTTGGGTCAAATCATGGTAACTTTTTGTTTTCATCTCCTTTTCACTATTATCCTTCACTCTTCACTCATAACCTCCAGATTATGTGAAAATCCATTAAACCAATATCTTACAGTTTGGAGCACTCCAAATAGTCCTATGTTTTAAGGCATGATTTCTCAAGGAGAAATTACCACCTCCAATGGGCAAAAATCCATTTCTGAAGGACCTTAAAAGACAGACAATTCAAGGACTTTTGTCCTTCCAAAGGACTACACTGTCAGTAAAAAGATGTATAGCATATTTGCAGTATTTACATTTCATTCAGGGGGGGGGACTTATTTGCAAAAATATGTCAGAAAAGTATCTTTTTAGGGCAGGAGTGATAATCACAAAATCATGTTGAGAAATACTAAGGACTCCACAAAATCCTGGCTTTTTAGCATCTGAGCATTGTCTCAGTGCACAGACAGATTGCTGTGAGGAGTTTCAATGTTAGATTGGCAGAATGAATTATCAAGAGGCTTGGCCCTCTGGCTTGTCATTAAATATTCCGTGTACAGCATCACATTAACAGCCAAGTGTTCTGTTTGAGGAGTACTTGAAGAGTTAGCACTCTTCAGAGGAGCCTAAAGGATTAATACAGTGAATAGGATTTCAAGGAATAGCTGGATTTTTCTAGATGGAATCCTCTCCTTCACTCCCACAAATGGAAAGAAAAATCAAGTGATACTAATGGTGGCATTAAAGTAGTGGAAAACCAACTTGTGAATGAGTTATGCAAAATGTTATTCTCTCAGAGATACCTCAAGAAATAAAAAAGGGATAGCAAAAGGCTGCAAGTAAATAAACTCAAATGTTAAGACTTAAATATATTCAGTCCAATAGTCATTACTGAAGTAATAAATCAAAATAGTGTTTGGAATCATTTCTGCAGAAAAAGGCTCCAATGGGGCGTTTATTTACTTATATATATGACTATATGATCTAAAGTTAAGTGAACACTTTTGTCATATGGCCTTTTCTACAAATTCAGGACTGAAGGGATTTTTATATGTGCAACATGTTAATTAGTGCTATAATCGCAATGCATACAGTGAAAACTTGGGAAAAATAAAGCAGAAATCAAAGACTGAGTTATAAATATGTCACTTATATTTACATTTGCAAAAATATATTAATGTTAATTCAGAAATGCACATTAATCTCTTACAGCAGGTTATCTTACTTCATGTGTATCCTGTAAATTACTGAAAAATATCTGTGACCTACTGAGCCATTAAAATTGTAGGATGCTCAATTTACAGCTAACCATACACATAAACTACTACATTAATAACACAGTATACTCCTTATTATATAATTGGTTTAAGTTATTATCTTCATAGTGTAGTATACATTGGTATGTGAAGAGAGCTTTGCATTACCATTAGAGCAATGTCCAAAAGTATTTAATAGTAATGTATGGTTTCTAGGCTGATGTTTTACATCCCCATTATATTCCCTTGTATCACTCTGCCTGCTGCTTTATTCCAGGGAAGCCTAACCCTGCAGTTTGCCTGGGCAAATTCCCTTTGGCTTTCAGTGTGCCCAAAAGGAGGTACTTTATAAATAGGAAAGTAGGAGAAATAAGAAGAAATAGAAAAGTGAAAAGAATAAGTTTATGCCCTTGTTTCTCTGCTTGGTCTCCAGATTTTCACTGAAGACCACAGATTCTGTCAAGTGTCTCCAAACATAGTCTCCAAGCTTCCACTAATGACTTCCCCTCTTTCTTCAGGTCTCGGATGCCATACTATTGTTACTGCTGAGATACTACAATATCTCTTGTTTCTTTTTCCTAAACTCTGACCATAAATTTGTAAGTTGTCCAACGTAAATGTGCTATATGTCTGCAGAACCAGTGCTTATACTGCATCATAGTTCATTGTAAGATCATATCAGATAGTTCATTTTTCACTGTATTTTGTAATGTGTGAGTTAAATTCTCAGAAAAGGATATTTAATTTTCTAAGACTCATGTAACAGTAAATGAATTAATTATTACCCAAGCATAAAAATTGGAGGATTCTGTAAAGGTGCTGCTCTAGGATGAAATACCAGTACATACCATATAAGAATAATTGAGTGCCAATTAACTGTGAGGAAGAGATGTTGGTAATAGGAAGCTTAACTTTAAATTTGAGAGAGACAAAATAAACATTGAACATTTTGGAGGGTACTAGCAAAGCACCGTACCCCAAAGGTATTTGCTTTTATTACTAAGACAGGTAAAAATATTAATTTCCTGTGGAGACTGAATGAATAATTTTTATTACATCCCTTAAGCAGAATTAATAATTTAGAATAGTTCAGAATGGCCTTAAAATACCTCAGACTTTGTGTGGACTTAGCAAAATGCATATCTATTAATGTGCAAGGTTTCAAATATAGGTAAAAAATTATTTGCATACATAGATTGCTCTAAAGCTAATATAGTAGTGCTAATTCAGTTCGCTGTTTTATTCTGAAAAATATTCATGGAATTGCTTAGCACTGACTGTGCCTGTGACAAGAAAATATTAATAAATTTCAGAGCAAAGTAAACTGAGAAAATTGTCATCATTGCACATTTGGAAATCCTTTAACTCAGCTTTGTTCCATGGAGAACTGAGAGGACAGTGGGTTATCTCTTTGTTCCTTCTATTTTGTATGTGTGCATGACCAGATTAATATGAAGCTTACTGCCTAATACATGTTAATTGTCAGTATTAGCACTCTTTTTTTTTTTGCAAAAGAAAATTAAATGTGAACTATTTTTGTTCTATAGTTTGGGTTGTTATTCGTTGACATCCTTTAAATATATTTTTACAGAGAGCTCTATAAAAAGATTCTTGGCATAGCCAAAGGCAGATCTATCAAACAGATGTACCTTTTACTTGCACTGGAATTCCTCTAGGGTCATATATGTCTACATAAGGCAGATGGTTTAATAATTACTTCTGAAGAGTTCATGGAGACCAGATATTCAAGGTCAGTGGGGGCTTTGAAAATTTCCATATTGATGAATATATTCCACATTAGAAATATGGGCAGAAATGACTGTCCTTACTTGCCCCCCACACTCACAGTGGACCCTAGCTCATTGTGAACACTTGATGAACATTAAGTGATGTGGAAATTAAATGAAGCGGTGAACTCACTATGAGGGATGAGGACAAGCAGTGTGGGCATGTTATCAGTTGGCATGTGATCAATTTTCCTTTTCCCTTGAACTCTAGAAGAAGTACAGATTCAAGACCTAGTCATTTTTCCCTACTGGCAGCTCCATCTGGCATTCATGTAAAGAATTATGTAATGCAATCTTGTGTTTTGTAGTGATACAGAATCTGGCACTGGGTTTCCATGGGAGTTAGTCAGTGGAGAAGCCCTCCAGGTGGAGTCCCACAGCTAGAGTGGCAAAGAGCCTTTGCTAATCTCTTTTGGCTCTATGGGTTTAGCCTTTAGAATTACAGGACCAAGCCACAACTCGGCATGGGAAAGCCATAATAATGATGATTTCATTGTAGACTGTTTGCAAAACTCTGACTATCCTGTGGAGTTTGAGAGTTAGGGGAAAGGTAGGCTACCCAGAGAGAAGTAAACACAGATTGGCTGGCTGAGTAGTATCCGAGGTTTTCATTGGTACAAGTAAAAAAATATCTGCTGTGTGAAGAAAGGTAAGAGAAGCTTTTCATTTATTTAATTGTGGAAGTTTGTGCTGAGGTTTTTGTAACACTCAATACTATTAAATTGCTAGATTTTTTTCTCCCAAGGGCAAAAAGCATTATATACACTATCTATCTATCTATCTATCTATCTATCTTATTCATATTTATCTATCTCTGTCTGGAACTGCTTGAACCTATTTTGTGACATATACCTTTCCATAGTGTTTTCACTTTATATTTCGGGTTTTTGTCCTGTTGTCCCACATTTCATGTGAAAAAACTGGACAGTCCTTATGCATGTTTACATCTATTTAATCAATGAATTATATTATCTCAACTGATTCTGACTGAACATGTTGGAACATGTAGTCTCACCTAGCTGCTTGTTTTCTGACAATTACAGTGAGGCACTTAATGTCCTCATCTTATTCTCATCCTTGCGTTTTTATCACACAATAAAACAAAGTTTGATGTATAAAAGGTACAGAAAATATGTTATTTTAGCTGTGTTTATGTCATATATATATATATATATATATGTATGTATACTGTATTATTTCCTTAAAAGTAAATAGATGAAAATATTTTAATACATACAGTTACCTATTCACTAAGTCATTCAAGTGAGTAAACCTCTGTCTTGCATGTGAGAAAGTACCTTCAGACTATAATGTCAACATCAAGTCTGAAATGTTAGTGATTTACCAGGGCATCCTAATAATACTGAGATTTGTCTTAGAGGCTTAATATAGATGCAGAGAATATAGCTACTGAGAGTTTCAGAGTTGATTGTACATTGGAAAATTTACTTTTAGGGAATTTGAACTAAAGTTAGCCTACTCTCAGAACTGAATAATTCTATTACTCCTTTTCACACTCTCCCTGCAGGAGCATTTTTTAAAGTTGGAATATGTTTTTAAAGCAGATATATGACAGTAAAGAAGCAAAAAACCTGTACCTCTCCCATAAGGATGCTGAGGCAGGAGAATCACTGTAAGTTTCAGGCCAGCCTGGGCTATACAATGAGTCCAAGGCCAGCCTGAACTACATGGTGAGGTGCTGTATTAAAACACAACAACAACAAAACAAAAAAAAAATTCAGCTGTTGAACTGAACATATCATTTAGCTTCCATAGAAAATCAGTTTGTTTCCCACTTTGGAATAAAATTTAGTTGTGTTTTTCCTATCTGTGTATGAGTTTAGACCAATGAAGAATTCAGTGGAAAAGCTTTCAGAGATTAATGTAAATTAGTTCTCTATATGTTGTGTACACATTACAAACTTTTGTACGACTTAATCAATTTGCATAATGCCCAAAATTATTGATTTCTAATCCTTAAGTCATGCATAGATAGATATAGTGGATATTTGCATGGTATTTCCTAGACATTTCTAACTCAATATGTCCAAACCTGAATTCATTACCCCATCTCTCTCCAGCTAAATTTATATTCCCTAGTCTACCACTATTCACCAGTATAACTAACATGAACATTGCAAATTATTTCAGGATCCTTTCTTTCTTTCTTTCACTACTAATGACAAGACTTCTAGCTGTTTATCAAACCTATTTCTTTTTTATTTCTTGACATAGAGGTAGACTACATTTACCAGCCTCCTACAGCAAATATGGTCATAATACTAGTGAATGGAACATACATAAAAGTGTTCTGAGGTGTTTACAGTATTAGCCAAGGCATTTAAATTGAGGGTTTGCCCCTTCACATTCTCTTTCTCCTTGTGGGGATTATTGTGACGTTTTAATGGACAGTAGAATCATAAGGTGGAAGAAGCCCAGATTCCTTAATCACCAAATGGAAGAAATCTTTGAACTTAAGGTAATAGCTTCCTAGGACTCTTATAAAAGCAATAAATATATTTTTATTTTGTCTAAACTATCATATATATTTTGGTGTATTTCTACAGGTTAGCCTACCTAATGCACTGATACAAAAACACCTTGGTTCATGAATGCTTCTGTTTGCAAACAATTTGGTTTGTAAGCAAAATCATTCAGCAAAATTTTACTTCCATTCACAAAATTTGCTCCCTGCATTAGGTGGCAAACACAACCACGGCCATCTTGCCCATACAAATATAAATGCAACCGTCTTCTTCAAAACCATAGAACAGCCTTGGTGAGCTTCCTAAAGGCCCCGTGCCACATCCCCACTGCCATTGCAGGAAGCACCTTGGGTGTCGGGAAACCTACAGAGCTTTGAAAGTGACAACAGAAAGGAGAAAAGTGCAATCTCAGACATCCACCACACCCACAACAAGTGTAGGGAACATCAGTATAGAAGAACTTGAATGTCACACATCTGAAATTTCTGAAAGGATAGCAACTAAAGTGAAGAACCACCTATATCAGGCTATAGAGGAAATCAGAGCAGAAATAATCTCTCAGGTAAAAAAAGAAATGACAACCGTAATGAAAGAATTTCTCAGGATATCAAAAGAAAACACAGATTTGAAAAACGGAGGAGCACAGAAAAATGGTGGAAACCTTGAATGAACAATATAGCAAAGAGAATGCATGAAACAGATTTAAAGAGATATTCAGGAAATTACAAATTCCATTGCAAGCTGGCAAGACTGCTTGAACAAAACTGAAGATAGACTTTCACTTGAATACAGCATTACATCTAGTGATCTTGAAAGGAAACATCTCTTAAAAATAATAAAGAGCCAGGAAATAATAATTTAAGAGCTGAAAGATGAGGCAAAGAAAAATAATATGACACTGACAGATATCAATGAAAGAGTAGGAGGCAACATGAATGACATAGAAAGGCTATTTGAAGAAGTAATAGCAGAAAATTTCCCAAGCATGGGAAAAGAATTTGGCATAAAGTTAATTGAGGCATATAGAAAATCCAATTAACCATAACCAAAATAAATCTACAGCCAGACAAATAATAATCAAGACCCCAGAAATTCAGCAAAAGAACAAAATATTAACAGCTGTTAGAGAAAAGAAATAGATCATATCTGAAGGAAAATCCATCAGAATCATGGCATATTTCTTAACTCAAACCATCAAGAATAACTAGGAGTGAAGTATTTAAGGTCCTGAAAGTAAACAACACCTAACTCAGATTGATGTAGCCTGCAAAACTTTCTTTAAAAACTTATGGAGGTATGAAATACTTCCATGACAAAGATCAACTGAAGAAATTCATGACCACAATACCAACCATACAAAGAGGGCTGAAAGCTATTCCACAGAAATAAAAATGACCACAATTCCAAGAATATTATGAGAAAAAAACCACCAAGCAGGGCAAGAAATTAAACAAAGTGGAAAGTACAGAACCAACAGGGGGAAAATAACATAATAAAGATAACCAAATTCATATCACTAATAACTATTAATGTAAATGACGTCAATTCACCAATCAAAAGAAATAGATTGTCATACTGAATAAAGAAACAAAATCCAACATTATGCTGTATAAAAGAATAACATTTATCTCAAAAGGAAATTCATAGAGTGAAAGTCAAAGGATGGAAAACAATATGCCATGCAACAGGAACCTAGAAAAAAAAGAGTGGTAGCTATTCTGTTTGCAGACAATGTGAAGTTCAAATTAATAGTGATCAAAAAAGATAAAAAAGGTCAGTACATTCTTCTTAGGGGAAAATTACAAGAGGAAGAGATAACAATCATAAATATATATGCACCAAATGTAGGAGGACCCAACTATATGACAAATTTTAACAGACATGAAAAATCAAATTAGCAATAAGACAAATGTAACAGGGGGCTTTAACACCCCATTATCACAAAGAGATACATCAACCAGACAAAAAATCAGCAAAGAGGAGAAATGAGCCCAAATATTGGAACAAATAGATTTAGTAGACTTTTACAGAGTGTTCCACCGAACAACATCAGAATACACATTCTTCTAAGCTGCACAAGGGATGTTCTCTAAAATCGACCATATAATAGGACATCAAACATGCTTAAGGAAATGCAAAGGAATTGAAACTATTCCATGTATTTTGTCGGACCATAGTGCAATGAAATTAGAGAAAATAAATCACAAAAAACTCCATAAACATGTGTAAATTAAATAAAACACCCTCCTAAACAATCATTAGGTCACAGATGAAATTAAAAGAGAATTTAAACAGTATTTACAATCAAACAAAAATTCAGATACAACCTACCAGAACCTGTGGAATGCAATTAAAGCAGCCCTCACAGGGAAATTTATTAGCTGTGGATTTCCATATTAGGAAAACAGAATGAGTACAAATGAACAACCTTATGCTGCACCTCAAGCTTCTGGAAAAAGAAGAGCAAGTCAACCCCAAGTCCAAAGAATGGAGGATATCATAAAGATCATAGCAGAAATTAATGCAATTGAGACTAAGAAAATAATAGAATGAATTAATTAATCAAAGAGTTGGTTCATTAAAAATATATAAAATTGATAACCCCTAGCCAACCTTATCCAAAAAATAAAGAAAAAACTCGAATTCCTACCATAAGGAATGAAGAGGGTGAAATTACTACAGTTCCTGTAGAAATTCAAAAGAGCAATTCTTATTTCGAAAATTTTACCCTCATAGGTTTGAAAATACAGAAAAAATGACAGATTCCTAGATACATGTGAATTACCAAAGCTGCATCAAGAAGATATAAAAAATCTGAATAACCAAATATCAGTTAAATCGAAAACATAAGGAGAAACATACAAACAAAGAAAAGCCTAGGTTGTGAGGGATTCACATCTAAATTCTACAAGAAACATAGAGAAGATTTAATGGCAACTCTTCTCATATTATTTAATGAAATAGAAATTCAAGTAATTCTCCGTAACTCATTGCTGGAGGCAAATATTACCCCACTACCAAAACCAAAACAGAACCAGAAGCCAATCTCCCTAATGAACATAGGTGCAAATATTCTCAATGAAATACTAGCTAGTAGAATGCAGCAAATCATCAAGAAGATTATACAGCATGACCAAGTGAGATTCATCCCAGGAATTCAGGGATGGTTCAATATAGGGAAATCAATAAATGTAATTCATCATATCAACAGAGGCAAAGACAAGAACCACATGACCATCTCAACAAAACAAAAGCTTTAATGCGACAAAAGCTTTTGATAAAGTTCAACATTCATTCATGATAAAACCCTACAGAAAATAGGAATAGATGGTCTTTACCTCAATCTGATCAAAGCCATCTATGACAAACAAACAGCCAACATCATTCTAAATGGACAAAAACTAAAATGTTTCACTCTAAAATCAGGAACAAGATAAAGATGTGCACTGTCACCACTATATTGAACATAGTTCTGGACACATTAGATAGAGCAATTAGGCAAGAGAGAGAAATAAAGAGAATAAGCACAGAAAAGGAAGAAGTAAAATTATCATTATTTTCAGATGAAATGATACTCCACATGGAAGACACCAAAAACTCTATGAAAAGACATGTAGCATTAGCAAAAGAAATGCAGTAGCATAGCTGGATTCACTCAACACTCAAAAATCAATAGCAGTCGTATACACAAAGAACAAACACACTAAGAGACAAATTAGGGAAACCATATCTTTCACAATAACATCCAAAAATTGAAATACTTAGGAATCACTCTAACAAAAGAAGTAAAATATTTATACAGTAAAAAGTATAGTACTTTGAGGAAAGAGATCAAAGAGGATTCCAGAAAATGGAAAGACATTCCTTGCTCATGGATAGGAAGAATCTACATGGTGAAACTGGCCATGCTCCCAAAAATGTCATACAGAGTCAATGCAATCCTGGTAAAAATACTATTACTATACCACAGAGATCGAGAGAAAACATTTCTAAAGTTCATCTGGAACTAGAAGAGACCCGGAATAGCAAAAGCAATCTTGGGCAAGAAAGGCAAGGCAAGAGGCATCACAATCCCTAACATGAACTTATACTACAACGCTACTGTGATAAAAGAAACACGGTATTGTTCAGAAAAAACAGAGGATCAATGGAATAGTCTGCAAGATGCAACCACAACCACAAATGCACTCCCCCACCTCTTTGACAAAGGGACCAATCATGTTAACTGGAAGAAAGATAGCCTATCTAATAAATGGTGCTGGAACCATGCCTATCACAGTGCATTAAATATCTAAATTTTAAAACAGACATACTAAATCTACTAGAAGAGACAGTAGGTGGAAATCTGGAAGACATAGGGGTAGGCAGAAAATTCATGAACAAAAACCAAACTGCATGGGATATACTTCAAAGAATCAACAAGTGGGATCTCATCTTTCTGAAAAGCTTTTGCACATCCAAAGTAATTGCCAATATAGTAAAAAGAAAGCCCAATGGATTTGGAAAAAATCTTAGCCAACTGAACCTCAGAGAAAGGACTTCTATGTTGAACATATAAAGAATTGTCAAATATCAGGTCCCCAAAATTCAAAGACCAATCCAAAACTGGGCATCTGAGAAAAATACACACTTCTTGGCAAATAAATATATCAGAAAATATTCAACATCATTAGTCATTTGAGAAATGCAAATTAAAGCAACACTGAGATTCCATCGCATCCCAGAAAGAATGGCTATCATCAAGAAATCAACCAACAACAAATGCTGAAAGGGCTGTGGGGAAAAAGGAACCCTTCTCGACTGTTGGTGGGAGTCTATACTGGTGCATCCACTGTGGAAATCAGTCTGGAGTTTCCTCAGTAAACTAGAATTTGAGGTCCCATTCAAGCCAACTATTTCATTTTTGTGTATATTTTCAGAAGAACTTCAAACATCATACCTCAGTGATATATGTGCACCCATGTTTAGAGCAGTACAACTTGTAATAGCTAAATCTTGGAAACAACTCAAATGACTGAGGAATGCATAAAACAGATGTGGTATTTTTATACAATAGAGTATTATTCAGCTATAAAGAAAGATAAATTAGAGGCTTGTATCGGAAAATGGATGGAACTAAAGACCATACTCATAAGTGAAATAAATCAGACTCACATATGTAAACACTCTATTGTCTCCCTTGTGTAAGAAACTCAAATAGTAAATAAAATCTGAATGTTACAATAGATATTGTGAAATGCAAAGAAACTTCTCAAAAGGAAAGAATAACTGGGATGAGAGAAAAGAGAGAAGAGAAAGAAGGAAGAGAAAATATATATACACACAAGATAGCTAAGGTAATTGTATTACTAATTTCTATTGATTTATTGAAAGGAACAGGTAATGTTTAATTGTTTGATCGGTCTTACATGCCTAGATCTGGTTATCTGAGTAACCACTTTTAAGGTAACTAACTATATGTTATACAATAACCATTGTTAATTTCCTATCACCTTATTTTAAAATACTGTATTGCTTTTGTTGTTTTTGTGCTGCTTTGTTAATGTCTTTCTGTTTGTTATTTTGTTTTTGTTCTTTTCTCTTTAAAATAAAAATATTCAATAAACAAATTAAGTTTGTAAACTGAGGCACCATTGTATTCTTTTTTTGCGGTACCGGGGATCGAACTCAGGACCCTGCGCTTGCTAGGCAGGCGCTTATTCCACTGAGCTACATCCCCAGCCCACCACTGTATTCTTAAGTCAATTTGGACAACATATTTTGACATCTTGTGTTTTGAATGTGCTTTATTATTTTATTATATATCTAATTAAATCAACGTGCCTCTCACAGAATGGAATACTGTAGAGCATTTCCATGAGTAATTAATTATCTCAGCAACAATAATTCAAGCACAAGTGAATAACAAAAAAATGGAATGGCTCTTTAAAGAATTAAATGCAATAATTTTTTATTCCATTTTGGCTGGAAGTCAAACTTAATCACTATTTGTCAGACTGTTTGAAATATAGATTTTAGGGCTCATGTTAAATGTCCCCCCAAAGCCTCATGCTGTCTTAGGTGGGACTTTTGAGAGGTGGTTGAATCTAGAGTGTGTGATGCTGAAATTGATTCATAGTGCAATGCTAGTATTGGGGGCACTAGGATTAAGGGTGAGAATGCTACCCATCATAAGTAGTCTGGTTGAAATATTAGGGATAGAAAGATCTGTGGTCATCCCATTTTGCTTTTGCTGTCTTCTACCTGTCATGAACTATTTCTCCTCTGTGATGCTCCTCTGCCGAGCTACTCTGTCTTGAAGCTAGGCAATTATGGACTGAAACCTCTACAAACTGTGAATGAAATAAGCTTTTTCTCTTTTAACTTTGGGTGTCAGGTAGTATAGATTTATACATGTTCTGGTGATAAAGAGTGATTTAGATGTATTTTGATTTTTGAGATATTATCTAATGATATCATATATATGTGAGATATATAACATATATGTATATATATGTATATATTTAAATTGGATGGGAAAAGGTTGATCAATGGGTACTAAGTTACACTTAACTAAGGATAAGTTCAGATGTGTTGCACATAGGGTGAAAATAATATATTGTACACTTCAAAAAGTGAGAAGAAGAGATTTTGAAAGTTTTTACTATAGAAATTGATAAATGTTCAAGGATGTAGATATATTTAACCTGATTTCAACATTATGCAGTGTATTCATGTATTGAAACACTGCATAGTACCCTATTAATATGTATAATTTAAAAATGTTTTCATATACCTGATAAAAACAAAATAAGAAATAAATTGGGCAGCACTTACTATAAATTTATTCTATTGATGTAAGAGATCAAGGAATTTAGTAAGGAAAGGGTTCCAGCAGGCAGTTTGCTTGCTACCTTAGTTTCACACTCTGAAGTGAGGGTTACCATTCATTGGTGCCCTGCATACAACTGGTTAGCTGTGCTACTCAAAGAAGTGGATTAGAAACACAATGGAGGGGAGACTAAAGGTCTTTCTACATTTGAGAAAACCAAAGAGCACAAAAGTGAGCATACAGAACAAACAGGTCTACAGTGGAATCAGATCATTCAAAGTAGAGAAAGTTTCAAAAATCTAATTAATCTGGTCACTGAGATTTCAGGAGAGGGACAATAGCAATAAAATTCCACTTGTAGCTGGGCACGGTGGCACACACCAATAATCCCAGAGCTCAGGAGGCTGAGGCAGGAGAATCATTGGGAGTTCGAGACCAGCCTGGGCTTCAAAATGCCAGCCTGAACTGCATAGTGAGACCCTGTCTCAAAAAGACAAAAATAAATAAATAAATAAATAAAATAAAATAAATCCACTTGTAAGGGAAAGGGAAGAGAGTACAAATAAGAGCAATAAAACAGACCCACCATATTGTACCATGCATCAGAATTTTCTTCTTTGTAAAACTAAATAATATTCATTATGTAACTCATATTTTTATTCATTCAACCACAAGTAGATATATAGATGGCTTCCACCTTCTTTTGGCTATTATTAATAGGGTTGCTATGACTATGAGGGTAGAAATAATTCCTTGAGACCTTGCTTTTCATTCCTTTGGATATGCTGTAAATATATACAGATATAGAAAGGTCATATTATATGGTGATTCTCATTTTAGTTTTTAAGGATTTATCATACTGTTTTCCATGATAGCTGAAGCATTTTACATTTCTACCAATGGCATAGGAGGACTCTAATTTCTTTACATCCTTGTAATACTTGCCCTTTTCTGTTTTGTGTTAATAGCTTCTTGATTGTTATGAGGCAACACTACATTGTGGCTAATGATTAGTGGTACAGTATTGAAATCTTTTCATGTATTTGCTGGGATGGCATGTACACATAGTTGTTGAGAAAGAAAAGGAGAGAGCAAGAGAGAGAGAGGACAAACTACAAAGATATTCATATATCTTCTTTGCTTAAGTGTCTGTTTCCTTTGTTCATTATTTAATTGGGTTATATTTTTGTTGCTGTGTTGTAAGAGTTTTTTATATATTATGCATATTAACTCTATTATCAGAAAGAGTGGACCCTTGACTTATGAACTTAGTTTGTTCCTGAGGGCTGGTTGTAACTGAAGCTGTCGATTGAAGGCTCAGGCTCTTCTACACAGCCTTTAAATTGTCTCTCCTGTATACAGGCAGAACTCAGTGTCCTTAGAGAGACATTGGCCTAGGATTTCTCAATTAATCTCATATAGGAAAGAATGTTGCAATGTTCCTTCCAGAACTCTTTAAGCATTAAATCTGTATGTGAGATCATCTGGAAGCACAAGTGGCCGTCATTCGGGGCTTAACTCAATACTTTGGTCATAAGTTAAAACTAAAATTCCAGTCATAACTGAAATTGTTCAAGTATCAGGCCAGTCATAACTTGAGAGTCTACTGACTATGTTTTGTAAATATGCCCATTATGTAGGCTGTCCTTTTTTCTTGGTTTGTGTCTTTTGGTACACATAAATTAATTCTGATGTAGTTCTGCAAAATCACTTTGAACCTAGAATTCTATACACACTTAAAATACTCATTATTTTTGAAGATAAAAATAATTATGTGTACAAAGGTTCAGATAACTTTCTATTACAGTATTCTGTAAATATTTAAGTTCATTTTCAAGTAACGTACTTGCAAGAGGACACTTCTGAGAAGCAGTAGAATAATATAAATTTATACTGCAAATAAGTCTTCAGGAATGCAGGATGCAGCAGACCCAGCAAGTAGTTATATGATTAAGAAACCATATAATTTTTGTTATACAATGATGATAATATATGTTTTAGCCATTAAGGAAAAAGAAAGACTCTAGGAAAATTATGTACAAGAAAGTTATAATTCAAACTTAGCCAAACTAACATATGGTTTGTTTTGAGCAATTGATACAATATAAGAGAACTAATTCAATCTTTGAAATTAAGATAATGGCACAGGTTCTTAGTGCCAAAGCTTTTATGATATATATTTAAATGTCTTTTTATTGTACATTGGCTAAAATATGGAGATAAAGGCATATAATTTATCACAGCATTTTTTCAATTCATACATACGATACCTGAATAAAAATTATTCAGGACAGGTTTTTTTTTAAGTGAGGCCCAACAATCTGTTTTTAAGTATGTGGTAGACTTTTCAGGTAATGATTGCATACGCAGAAATTTGAAAACCACTGAACTAGAGTAATGGAAATGACTACCAGAAAAACTAAAAATCAAAGTTTCTCATTACAGTTGGAGATTGTGATTGGGGATGGCACAAGTTGTTAAGGGGAAAGATTTACCTTTCCTTTTATTTCATTCTTTAAGGTATAAATTCTCAATGTTCTATGTAAACGTTATATTTATAATTGTAAAACGTGAAGCACAGTGGTGGTTTTCTGGACTATCCTCGCCTCCTTGCCAAGCTCTTAGGGATCAAGGAAGTCATTTGAGAAGGGTTTTGTCTGTGTCCTTGTACCGTGACTCTGGATCAGCCTGAGAATCTGGGAGTTCCCTACCATTAGTGATAATCATGTTTGCTGTCCTGCAGCTATTGCTTAAGTATCTCTCACTTATGTCTGCAATGTTGGTGATGGCATGTACACATAGTTACTGAGAGAGGGATGGCGAGAGAGACAGGGGGAGAGAAAGAGAGAGAGCAAACTACAAAACGAGACTAGAGGTTAGGATAAAATATTCTCTGAGACTAGAGGTTAGGATAAAATAATTTTGAGCTACTACATTAAAATTCCTTTAAAAAAAAACTAATCTCTGCCTTCTTCTTCCTCTCCTTCTCATTTATTTTTCCTATCTGCTTCCTCTCCTACCATGTTTTTTGTTCCATTCTCAAGGGAAGCTGCAGATTCTTCCACTACCTGAAGAAAGGCTTTATTTTTTTTCTGTTCCATAAAGCAAAGTATTAGCAAGACAAACACGGATTTCCTTTGCTATTATTGACCTTATCTCATTTGCTCACTTCTGTGCTTCAGCTCACTGATAAACTTTCTGCTTTTCTACTGTATGGTATTCAAGTCTCCATCTCATCCTGCACCATAACAGTGAGAAATGCCACATACTGAGCTTGTGTTGCAAGTGCTGT
Organism: Dinomys branickii; assembly: GCA_004027595.1. Taxonomy (NCBI): domain Eukaryota; kingdom Metazoa; phylum Chordata; class Mammalia; order Rodentia; family Dinomyidae; genus Dinomys; species Dinomys branickii. The sequence goes on from PVLD010011723.1 coordinate 21,646, forward strand.
TCCAAAAGTTTTACAATCATAATTATGCTTAATGAGTAAAGTGTGCTTAATCTTACAGATGAGATAACTGGATCTTAGAGAGATCTAATTACTTGGGCAAAACTACACAGCTGGAAGAATATGGCAGATACATGACTGAAATTTAGGTTCATAACTAGAGCCCTATTTCTTAATTTTGGAGACATGCTTCCTTCCTAGTTTGTCCCTATTGGTCCACCTTAACTCTCTCCATCACCATATCTTTCATCACAACTGGATATTTCATTACACAAATCTTAGTGATTTGTGTGCCTCAGAACACATTCTTATGAATGTAAGATAAGACTTAGTCAATTGTCAGTGGAGATGGAACCACACTTTTGGACACTGTATTCAATCCTTAACTTTAAAGACACTATTGGTGGAATATTTCTGTAATCCCTAGACACAGAAAGATAGTCTTCCTGTATCTGTAAGATTCTTAGAGACTAACTTCATTCCTGAGAAGCTGCTTTAACTTGTAAGGTTTTCAGGATGCTACATATATTTGCAAGCAAACAATCACAGCAGACAATTAAGTAAACTTCATAGATAAAGACCATCACAGTAGCACAATAAGCAACCACATTTTAAAAGATTGACCCTGGGCCCTGGTAAGATGTTTGTGGAACTGGCATTTAAAATAGATGATTCCTGTGAAACAAAGTTATAATAATAGAGGCTGGAAGAGTACCTGAAGCAACATCAAAAGGGTCCAGTACATATTTAATAGGAATTTAAAATCTAGCACAAAAATCAATGTTTGTGCGGTATCAGATGGAACATCTGATTTCTTATTTTCTTTTACCTTTAGATACTATTTCCTTGTTTGTAATGCTGAGGGTGCATGCCACTCTGGCTGAATATATTGGGCTGACTTCATGTCAAATCAATGTTTATCTGCCCTGTGGCACAGAGAAAGTGGAAAAGAGTGATTCAGGCTATACTTGAGCTGAAACAAAGAATAGGTACTAAGGCTATTAAAGTTGTGACATTTTCTTGTTTTGCCAACATAGTGTGAACTGAGGACACTGTTCCTTGGTATCTCTAACGGCACTGACAAAATACCTGCTTCTGTGAAATTAGAGATTTATTTTTAAGTACTTAACTGTTAACACACACAGCTCATCTAGCCAATGCCATGGAAAATCTGTGAGTGGACGTATCTGATACAATAAACAGAAATGTTTGTGAAGGATGAGGTAGGGTCTTGATTTGGGGGGTGGTATGGACTGGATTTTTTGGGCACAGACTTATGACCAAAAGTATCCCAGCTCTACCCCTTAGCTATGTGACACTAAGCAAGACATTAAATTTCTTTCAGTTTTAGTTTTCTCACTGCAATACAGAGGTCATGACATCTACTTTATAATAAGATTGTAAAGATTCTGAGTCAGTATATACAATGTATTCAGACATGCCTCACAGATACCCTAAGTGGTCAATAATACTATAGCAAGAATGAAGATTTGTTAACTCTTAAAATGGCTCAGAACAGTACATATAATTATAATTGTATATGTGTGGGAAAGATTTGTCAAATATCTTGTTAGTAGATATACTCTGTCATATTTTAAGTGTAAGATAATATCAATATGATAATACAATTCAATTATAGTAATCTTGGAGTAATAATTTTTACTATGGAGAGACTGGAATGGAAGATGTGTTTTACTCTAATATGACAAGAACCACCCAAAGATGGAATGAGTCAACTCTGGAATCCAAGTATTCTCTGGAATGCTTTTAAGCACAGGCAATGACCAGTTGGTAGGAATGTTGTGGGAGATTTTAAACATAAATGACCACTAAGTTCTCTTTGAACTCTGAAAGCCAATACTTCATTCCCATTTCCACTAATCCCTCAATATCGACAGTGGTTTTCCCATCATTCATCAGCAAGACAAAAGGTTTGGAAAGCTTCATCCCTAAACCTTCCCTTGGAAGAGCTATGGAAAAACAAGACTCAATTTTGTTCTAATTGGTGGAGACTAGATTCTCTTGGGCTTCTTGAATGCCACGTAAAACTTGATCTGTTTTCTTTCTATCGGCAATGGCTTGTGTTCACTTCCTTTTCTAAGAGGAGATTTCTCACCCTTGATAGCTGGATGAAATATAGTTCTACTGCTAAGGAAGTGAGGCAAAATACCCCACCCACACAATAATCATTATTCTCCCTCTGTCCGAGCTGGAATAAACTCAGAGACAAAGAAAATATCAAGCTAAAAATCTTTAAAGGATAAGCAACTTTAGGGGCTATGTTACTTTTCCTCATTCTGCTAGAAACAGAATGGGTTTTAAAGTAATAATTTGCAATTTGATGAAGAAGTGCAAAGATGCATCAAAATATTAACACAGAGCTAATTAACTTTTAAGAACTATATGGTTTCACAGGAAGGTATAATTTTCCTTTTCCTCATAAGCAAAAAAAAGTCAGTTACAATTTGGCTATTTATTCCAGCATTCCTTTACAGACCACCTATTAGAATAAATGTTCTTAGGGCTATTTGGTTTCTATTTATTGAATTCTTTCATGGGCACTGTACCCAAAAGAACAGGATTGGTGCTCGGATCCTCAGGAGCTTAGAGTGATCTAGTGCTTAGAAAACTAGACAATGTAGACACAAGATTTAGGTTTTAATCTTGACAGTACTACATATATTCTGTGTAACGTTGAATACTACTTTTTGTTCTTCAAGACCTTTTTATTTTAATTTATTTCTCTTATTTTAAAGCAAAAAGAAAAAAATAGCAAAAACAAAGACATAAACTAAACAACATGAAAACAATGAAAATGATACAGAATTTCAAAACAGGGTGATAGGAAATTAACAATGGTTGTTGTATTACCTATTGTTATCTTCAAAGTGGTTATTCAGATAACCAGATCTAGGCATGTAAGACTGATCAAACAATTAAAATTAACTGTTCCTTTCAATCATGCAATAGAGTGATTAGTATAATTACCTTAGCTATCTTGTATATATATATATATATATGTGTGTGTGTGTGTGTGTGTGTGTGTGTGTGTGTATTTCCCCCTTCCTTCTTTTTTCTTTTCCCTCATCCCAGTTATTCTTTCCTTTTGAGCAATTTCTTTCCCTTTCACAATATTCTATTGTACATTTCAGATTTTATTTACTCTTTCAGGTTCTTACACTAGGGAGGCAATATGATGTTTACACATGTGAGTCTGATTTATTTCACTTATGAGTATGGTCTCTAGTTCCATCCATTTTCCGATACAAGCCTCTAAATTATCTTTCTTTATAGCTGAATAATACTCCATTGTATAAAAATACCACATCTTTTTTATACATTCCTCAGTCAATGAGCATTTAGGTTGTTTCCAAGATTTAGCTATTACACGTTGCACTGCTCTAAACATGGGTGCACCTATATCACTGTGGTATGGTGTTTACGGTTGTTCTGGAAAAATACACAGAAGAGAAATTGCTGGGTTGGATCAGACCTCTAATCCTAGTTCACTGAGGAATCTGCAGACTGATTTCCACAGTCGTTGCACCAGTCTGCACTCTCCAACAGTGGAGAAGGGTCCCTTTTGCCCCATAGCTCCTCCAGCATTTGTTATTGTTTGATTTCTTGATGATAGCCATGCTTTCTGGGGTGTGATGGAATCTTAATATTGTTGTAATTTGCATTTCTTGAATGATTAAAGATGTTGAACATTTTTTCATGCATTTGTTTGCCATTTATATTTCTTCATCAGAGAAGTGTGTACTCATCTCAGGTGCCTATTTTTGGACTCAGTCTCTGAATATTGGGGACCTTGTTTTTTAAAATCTTTATATGTTCTAGATAAAATTCCTTTGAGGGACAGTTGGCTAATATTTTTTCCCAATTCATTGGTTTTGCTTTTACTCTGTTGGTGATTTCTTTGGATGTGCAAAATCTTTTCAGAAAGATGAGATCCCACTTGTTGATTCTTTGAAGTATATCCCATGCAGTTTGGTTTTTGTTCATGAATTCTCCGCCTATCCCTATGTCTTCAGGATTTCTATGTACTTTCTCTTCCAGGAGATTTAAATATTTCTGTTTTAATATCTAGATGTTTAATCCATTTTGACTTTAGTTTGTTGCACAGTGGTAGGCATGGTTGTAGTTTTAGCCTTCGGCATGTGGAGAGCTGGTTTTTTAGCACCCTTTATTAGATAGGCTATCTTTCTTCCAGTAAACATGTTTGGTCCCTTTGTCAAAGATAAGGTGGCTGAGTGTGTTTGTGGTTATAGCTACATCATGTAGTCTGTTCCATTGATCCTTAGGGGTTTTTTGCCAATACCATGCTTATTTTATCACAGTAACTTTGTAGTATAATTTCATGTCAGGGATTATGATGCCTCCTCCATCTTTTGTCCAGAGTTGCTTTTGCTATTCCAGGTCTCTTCTGATTCTAGATGAATTTTAGGAATAAAACTTTTTTATTTTATTAGTATGTGTTTGCAGTACACAGTGACTACATTCCTTATGGGCAGTTAGACCATGTACATAACACATTGTAATTCTTTTCTTCTTCTCCTTTCTCTTCCACTTCCTCCCCAATTCCCTCATCTCTGTATTTTGGGGAAAATGTAATCTAGTACAACCATTATGGTAATCAGTATGAATATTTCTTGGTTTAAAACTAGAACTAAAAATTCCATTGGCTCAGCTATTTTCTTTCTAGTTATCTTCCTGAAAGACTTAAAGACATCATATTGCAGAGATACCTGTATTCCCAAGTTTTTAGCCTCAACAGTTCATAATAGCTAAATATTGGAAGTGGCCCATATATCCATCAGCAGATTAATAGATAAAGAAAATGTGGTATTTATATACCATGGAGTACTACTCTGCCATAAAGAAGGGTAAACCTGAGTCATTTGTAAGAAGATTGATGCACCTTGAGACCATAATATTCAGTGAAATAAATCAAACACACACATGAATATTGTTTTGAACTCCTCCAAGCTTCAGTTTTCTCACATTTACAATGGGCTTAATAATAGTTAATAGTGTTGCTGTGAGGATTAAATGAAACAATGTTCATAAAGGTGACACTATATAAAATCTAATGTGTATGGCCTTAAGCATACACATTATGCTTAAGCAGCTTTATCATTCAGCCAATTACTTTTTCTGACTCAGTTTCTTTACATTAAAATTTTGATGATAATTATACCAGCTGAACAAGTTATTATGAAATTATTATGAATATATATATATATATATAGTGACTCAAATAGAGTATATGTTTATTAAGGGCTTGTTATCATTACTGCCATTGTTACTATAATTTTCATTACAACCACTATTGGAGTTCCTGAGAAATAGGCTTTCCAGAAGAGTCAAGAAGTAGGGCATTGGTTTGTTCTTGAAAGAAAGGAAAATTTTTATTTAAGTGGGAAGAAGACAGTGGAAAAGAAGGAAGCAAAACTCCATGGGCAGAAATAGACATAACTGTTCTTGGGAGTGACCAAACTAGAGAAGTAAATCTGTGGGAAGCAGTGATAGATCATTAATTGGGGCGGGCCTAATTCTAGAGGGCTCAATAAGTTAGGCAGAAGAAATAAAATGTTTTTCTAACTTTGATTTTAAACTGAAAACCCTTTGGTAAAGCAACATAAGTTGTGATGGTTAGACTTGATTGTCAACTTGTGTGTGTGTGTGTGTGTGTGTTTATCTTAAAAGTAAAAGAACAAAAACACTAACAAATAGACACACAGTAGCATAAGAACAGTACAAATACCGAACTACAGACAGGGTGGCAGGGGATCAACTATGGTTGTTATATTACACATTGATAACTTCAAAGTGTATGCTCAGGAAAATACAAATAGACATACAAGATTGATCAAACAACCAATCATTGATTGCTCCTTACATCAAAATGACATGAGACACTAGTGCAATCATGTCACCCATCCTACACATATATACATACCTACACAGCTATCCCCTTCTTCCTTTTCTCCTTCCCTTCATCCCAATTGCTCTCTACTTTTGAGCAGTCTCCCTTCAAACCTCCCGATTTATATTCCCACCTCCAGTTTCCTACACTAATGATACAATACACTGCTTGCACATACACATCTGATTTACCTCACTTATGAGTATGGTCTCTAATTGTGACCATTTACCTATAAAAGCCTCTAGTTTGTCTTTCTTTGTAGCTGAATAATATTCCATTGTGTAAAAATGCCAGTTTTTTAATCCAGTCCTCTGTGGATGGGCACTTGGGTTGCTTCCACAATTTAGCTATTACAAATCGTGCTGCTATAAACATGGGCACACATATATCGTGGTGATATGATGTTTTCAGATCTTCTGGGAAAATACCCCAAAGGGGAATAGCTGGGTTGAATGGGACCTCTAGACCTAGTTTGCTGAGGAATCTCCAAACTGATCTCCACAGTGGTTTCACCAGTCTGCATTCCCACCAGCAGTGCAGAAGAGTTCCTATTTCTCCACAGCCTCGCCAGCATTTGTTATTGGATGATTTCTTGATTTGATTGTGAACTTAATTGCCCTGACAGACACCTAAGAGTTTAGAAAAGCACATGTCTGGGGTGTGATCTTGAGCACGACATTTGGTCCCTAGCTCCTTCCTCTCTGGCCCTTTTTGTGCTCTTTGCTTCCCAAATGCTGAGTTGAGCATTTTTCTTCCACCACATCCTTTTGAATTAGGTTTCTGCCTTAGAGCCAGCTGACTATGGCCTGAAACCTCTGAAATTGTGAGCCAAATTAAATCTCTCTCCTCCTTTAATTTGTCAGTTTCATGTATTTTGTTCCAGCACTAGGAAAGCTGACCGGTACAAGGCAACCCCACAAATCTGCAATTCCAGAGTAATACATGTTAATTCTAAAAGAGATTTGTAGGCATCCAAAGCTGCATTAGGCCTAAAATATTGTCCAAGGTTCATTGATTGCAAGAATTATGGATATATTCAAACTGACTCAAGCAATGAAGAGTTTTCTGAAAGAACATGCTTCTACTAACTCTTCAAGGTTGGAAGATCAAGAGGAGCTGAGTCCCATGGTGACTGGAACATGAAAATTATGGACCAGATTTCTCCCTTCATCTCTTCTGGTCCCCAGGATCTGTATCTGTTTTTGCCCTGGACATCACTCCATTTTTCTGTTTCCAACTACAGACTGGCTATCTCTGTGTATAAATTTATAGTTCTTGGTAACAGCTGAACACAAACTTGAAAGCAGTTATGGTTTAGTTACCAAGATGCTGATTCTAAGTTTTATTTTATATGACCTCTGTGTTCATTTGTCCACCATTCATAATTTCATTCAACATTCAGACTCTTAAGTCTCATGCTCAAGTCAGTATTTCACTGATTGGTCGTAGGTCATGTGTCCATATGTTGTCTAATCATCTGTGAGCAGGGGTTTGAGTCATTAGGCCTTTTAAATTGAGGATTAAGAAGACAATTACTAGAAATAAAACATTTTGGTTACATAGCTAAGTTGAAGCTGAGGCAGAGCTCTATGAACTATGAGAAGTTGGGGTAAAGACTGTCTTATTCATAATTGTCTTCCAGTGTTTGGCATATAACAGGTTCCATACAGTTCTTACTCTGAAAATTTACATATGTTAGAAATAGTTTATGCTTTTAAAGATCATTTAGAAGAGTAAATTTATAACAGCATGCTTATTTATGAAAGACTTGCTTATTTTCAATAATTTATTCTTTAAATGCATAAAGTAAAATCATTAGTATGAAGTTATTTTTAAATTCTAAGTAAGAATTTATGCATTTTAAATGATTGATTATTATTTCTGTCTTTTCTCGTTGTGTCATTTCTTATTCTCCTTGTCCTAGTTACATGACTGTTGTCATCCCTCTGTAATGCAGCATACTGTTGAAGCAGGGCAAACAATATAAACCTTGATCCTTAGAGCTCAGTTGTGTTCACGTATTCTAAATTCAATTCATGTCCCAGGACTTCATCAGCTTTTACTTGTTAAAAATATCCTATTCATATATTCAATCACATTATTAAGATTTGGAAAATATCCCTGATACTTTAACTCCAGTGCTGACTTTTTTCCTTTTGTTTATGAATCAGGTACCATTTTCATTCTAAAGAAGAAAAAATTCATGTCTAAAGAAATTCACAGTAACACATATAAACACTTTGAGTATTCTGCCACCAATATTTTAAACTTTTTTCATTTAAATTTTATACTGAACCATTTAAGGTTCAGCATTTCTGAGAACTATATAGTATGCAATTGTACCTCTAGGGCCTTGAGGTATTATACCTTTATACAAACTCTCAATTCAATGGTTTTCTTGAACTTTTAGCCTGGCTGTCATTCTCTAACATTGGTCCCTATGGTCTTTTGTGAGAAACTTAATTGAAAATCTGCTCCTGTATGTGCTTTGCCTTTTGAGCATACTGATAGGAGTGTTCTGAAATGAACCAAATGTACTGTGGCAAGCCTGTAACTTCTTTCCTCTCTCCTTAGCTCTATGGAGATAAAGCAGCTAATATTTTGAGTGACCTTCTGTGCCAGCAGTTTCCATCTGTTGTGGATTGAAATTACCATCTAAGTTCTCACCATCTGAGGATCTGCAGGGTGCCTCTTGATCTGTCAAGCAAGCATGAACAGCTAACACAAATAGCACACAATTTTAAAGGCAGACAGGCTGGTAGAATCAGATTCCATTTACCCATCCTTTTACTGCTTTATAAAACTAAGCTGTTACTGTCTACCCCCTCAGACACAAGCCTTTTTAGAATTCTAGCAAACCTGATCTCAGTCACTTGCCAGCAAAGTTAACTGATACTGCTGATGAAATGCATCTGAAACCAAAATTTTTATGTACAATAAGTATCTACATTTTCAAGTCAAATGTTTTTAAGTTTTAAAATTAATATTTTTATAATTATCGTAATGATATATATCTGTTGTGGAAAAAAAAGCAAATATATTAAAGAATAAGGAAGTGACTATTACTCAGATACCAATATCTACAGATAATTAATAACCTTGTAGTTTCTTTTTTTACCTTAAGGTTTTATCCTCCACACAATTTTTTACATTATACCATAAATACATTCATTGGAAGAAATGTCTTAGAATATTATTTTAATGATTCCTTGTTAGTCTATTATCTGAATACACTAATTATTATAGCATACTATAAATTATTTATTAACCTAATATTAGACATCATACATTTAGTTTTCTACCTATTCAAAATGTAAACAGGCCTGCTGAAATACTCCTTAGTCTCTCTAGTCATGTCCTAAGGGAGGTATCCACATTCATCTTTTACATTCTTAATATTCTGCCAAAGTACTTTCTAAGAAAGCTATAATACTCTCCTATGTGAGAATTTTATAGGTTAATAGTTATATTTTATTATTCTCCTTTCTTTTTAATTAAATAAGTTTGCAGACCACTTTGGATGCAAATCCAGAAGAAAAAAATTGGGTTGGGCTCAGCGGCACAACGCCGGCCTGGCAAGTATGAGGTCAAGATTTTGATTCCTGTCTAAAAAACAAAACAGAACAAAACAAACAAACAACACAGTATTACAAAGATGGTAACTGTCATCATGTTCCAGCCATAAGGGAAGGATAATGCCCGTGGCATGGCTTCTACTGCCACTGTTTTCCTCGAAGACTTATCTGATAACGAGCTACAAACATAAACATCTCTTAGCACCTTTTAGTTTATGAAGCTCCATGATATAAATTTTCACTTTACAGTCTCTAAACAATCTTCTAAAGATGATGGCCTTGTGGAGAAACTTGCCTCCCTATTTTTCCTGGTTGTGGAGGTCCTTCAGTTTTCCCAGGTCCTCTGATCATGATTCTATGCTAGGCCAGCAAATGATAGATTAGGGGCTTGAAATTTAATTCCAAATCATATACACTTTGTGTTATTCATTCTGTTATAGCTTAATCCCTATTGCAAATGCAAGTGTACTGAGAAGTGAAAAGAATATGTGAGTCCTGGACTCTCAGTTGCACATGTTCCTTCTTAGAACTTGTGCCTAGTCTTGTATTTCTAGTTTTGTAACCTTTTCTTTAATGAGGGCCCCCAAAGTATATAGGGGTTAGTAGTTCACAAAACTTGGATCTTCTGCTACACAGAATTCAGGATACCAAGAGCGTAAATACAGCTGCTAGGATTTGGAATAAGAGAAATCAATTAGACATTTCAAGACTGGGTGAGTGAAGGAAAAATTATTGCCTAAGTGCTGGTTGCCAAACTGGTAATGATAACATCTGTAAGGGGATCCATACCCATTACTTTTAATACCTTCCCTTTCTCAGTGAACAGACTTGCTATGGTTGGATGTGATTTGTCCCACAAGTGTTTATGTGTTGAAGGCTTGGTCCTCATTGTAATGATAGTGACGTGGGGCCTACTGGGAGGTTGCAAGGCTAGTCCTTCTTTGTCTTCTTTTCTTTCTTTGTGACCTCTCACTCTAGTATGTGCATGTACCACTGTTGTGTCATCTGCCATGAAGTGACGTAGTCAGAGGGGCTCTCGTTAGAGCCAATAATGTGCTGTTTGGACTTTCAGCCTCCAAAATTGTGAGCTAAATAAATCTCTTGTATTTATAAGTACCCAGCCTAAGGTATTTCATTAGAGTAAGAAAAAATGAACTAATATAAACTTCATTTTATTCAGAAAAATCATAGGTAATTGTCCTCCACAGGGAATATGCCTAGCTTATATATCCAAAGCACAAAATCAGGACTCAGGGACCTTACAAAAAAGGTGGACAGAGATTAGGCAGGATCCAAGTGGAGGACCTGATATAAAGGACATAGATGAGGCCTGATTAATATGAAAGAAAATGGATTTCTGCATTCATATGTTTTGAGAGACATAATATACACAGTGGGGATCTCAGATTATAAAGACATTAGATATTGTAGTGAAGATTTTAAGCAAAAATATCATTGACTACTTATTCTCTCTTTTCTAAATCGGCTTGGTTCCTTCTCTTGAGTGGGATATCTCCTGTAATGAGGTCTATACAATGGGAATTTGAAACATTTTTTGTGCCATGAGCCCCTTTGACATATGATAAAGCCTAAGAATCCTGTGTGAGTTATGTTTTAAATGTGGAAAATAAATTAAGATTGAAAAGAAAATCAGTTACACTGAAATATAGCTATCAAGATACTTTAAAACTAGCTTGTGATATAGTGAGATAGCATTTCTTTACTAACATGTTAAAAGCTCAAGTTCAGCAATGAATCCATAAACGGTCATAATTTCAGTATAATGATGAGTATATAAATAATGTATGAGATATCTGCAGCAATATAATGTGACATAAAAGTATTTGTGACTCTGATGGGTTACAAAATCAGATACACATCATACTACTGTGTTTTGTTACCTAAATTCACTTTTATTAGTATATGTTTGCAAAACATAATAAATATACCCACCATGAGATATATCTATGTCATCTGTATCTATAGCTATGTATTGACTCGGTCCTTTTCACTTTTCCTTCCTTCTCTTTCCCATCTCCACCCACCCCCGGATTGCCTTAAGATCTTCACAAAGTTTGCCTCCCTGTTGCCTGCATCTATCTTTTATTTTGCTCTTTAAATCATTTATATGTTGGGTTTCTCATATAAGAGAAACCATGCAATATGGAAGAAAATACTAAATTTCACCTTGATGTCTTGAAAATAAACATGTGATTTTCTTCCATTTCACAAAGCTCTTGAATTTTATCCACAGGCACCTACTAACCAGTATAGATATGATCTTAAATATCTATTCAATTTGAACATGTATGAAAGTTGAATTTTGACTTCCCCCTGTTTATATGTAGAACTTTTACCTCAGAATATGATTGTATTTGAACGTAGACCATTTAAAGAGATAATTAAGATAAAAGGAAGTCATTAGGACCCCTAGGAGTGGATCCTTAAGCAGGATCACTGTTGTCCTTACAAGAAAAAGAAATTTGGACCGAGATACATGTAGAGGGGAAACTGTTTGTAGATACCAGAAGAACACAGCAATTTGTAAGTGAAGGATAAAGGCTGACGAAGAATACAACCTTGATGATATCCTTATCTCAGATTTATAGCCTCAAGAATTGTGAGGAATGAAATTTCTGTTAAGCCAGCCAAACTGTGGTACTTTGTTATGGCAATCCTAGAAAACTAATACAACCCTTGAGCCAGTTCCCCAAGGGGAGAGCAACTGCACTGAGGTATCTGCTTTCTAGCTGATTACAAAGAAAGAGTTTGAGTTAAAAACAAACAATCAAACCTGCACTGGAATCAGAATTTTGATTCTTACTCTAAATGTTATGTCACATTTTAGTAAGCTTTCCAGTTTTCTCATGCATAAAGAGAATACTAATAGTACTTGGCCAAAAGACATTTTATGAAGATTAAATGAAAAAAATCTACTTATTCCTTTTAGAATAAAGTTTAAGATATCATCCTTAATAGAATGTTGATGATGACCGTGAAGGAAAAAAAATTATCCTCCTTCCTCTCCTCCCCCAAAGTCCATCTAAATTTAGACAAAGGAAAAAGATAGGGAGCTCTTTTGGTTGGATTATTGTTTGTTGGAGGAGAGAGTTGGTTTAAAACTTTGTCTCAGCTCCTACTTTCATGAATACATATTCTGTTGCTCCTTATGCAAACTTTCAGTAACTATAACTGATAACATCAAATTTCCCATTCTTTCTTTAATTCATAGGTGATATCTGGAGAAAGCAACTTCTCTACGCAAGTCTCTATGCTACATCTTGAGCATATGTAACACCTAGAAGTTGCCTCTATAATGAACAAGCTAGGTGTGATCCCTGACTTGGCAAGAAGGTGAGATCTGGGACTATGAAAAGTCTGGCGAGCATGTCACAAAAAGAATAGTCTAAAATAATTGAAGGTTGAGGGTAGGGAAGAAGGACAAGGGGGAAATGTATTATTTTCAATCATAATTTTTGAATGATACAGTTTATTGAGCTCCTACTCTGAGAAAGTAGGTTTGTTTCTGTTATTAATATATATCTGTAATTGTTTTAACCTACCATGGTAGGTCATTTCACTCCACTTTATCTGAAAAAAATTAGACCAAGTAGTTACAGAGATAAAGCATGTCCCCATGGCCATTATATTAAGTGCTGTTTTCTACTATTACACTGTACAAAAACAATTTAACATATTCAATACTGTTTTGGAGTGTGGAACTGGAATCAGTTATCAAAGTTGCAGGGAGGCTGATTTTAGTTCATCTAAGGAAGAAATTTATAATAGTAGCAATGATTTTAAAACTGAGTGCTTGTCTCTGGAAGTATTCTGGCAATAGTTTGAAGATCATCAGTTATTGAGGAAGAGAATTATGTGTATTTTCTCCATGGAAAACTATGAATTTGCATTTTTTTTTTGTCTTTTTGAGGCAAGGTCTAGCTTTGCAATTCACTTTGTAGCCAAGGCTGATCTCGTACTCACAAAGATCCTCCTGCCTCAGCCTCCTGAGTGCTGGGATTACATGTGTGTGTTACCACACCTGGCTGAATTTGCTATTTTTATTAGTAGGTAACAATTGTATGTAGTTATGGAGGATACTGTGATGCTTTAGTACCTTTAGTCATCATCTATTGATCACTTCAAAAACTTAGGCAACTGTTATAACAAACATTTGTCATTTTTTGTGATGAGAATATTTTATGCCAATAATTGCACTGTAATTTTTGAACTTTTCTTAGTACATGTTTAAAGTACATGGTGATTATATTCACTGTATGGAACGGGTACATGTACATAGCATTTTCGGTTCTCTCTCTCTACCCCCATTTTACTTTTCCAGCATCAGATTCATTTATTTATCTTATAAGGCCTCATAAAGTTGATCATATATACAGACTGAAAAGCAGAATAGACCAAAGAACACATAACGTATATAAGACAGTTGTACCAAGTCGAGTATACTTTATGATACCTTGTCCATGCTGGATTTCAATGCTTTTGGTCTTTCTCCTTTTGCTTGTTGTTTTATATACATATATAATTTTTAAAATAAGAGAAACCATGTGATATTTAAGCTTATGTATGAGTTACTTCACTTAAGATTATGGTCTCAAAGTGCATCCATTTTCCTACAAATGACTCAGGTTTATCTTCTTTATGGCAGAGTAGTACTCCACTGTATAAAAACACTACATTATTTTATCCATTCATCTCTTGATGGACATATAATGTGTTTCTAAGATTTAGCTAGTTTTAGTTATGCTGCTATAAACGCATTATGCATACATCACCATGGAATGATGTCTTTAACTGTTTTGGGAAGACAACCTATAAGTGAAATGGCTGAATCACATGAAATTTTTGCTTTCAGTTTTCTGAGGAATCTCCATGCTGGCATAGTACTTGTATCAATTTACAGTCCCACAGGGGAGAAGGGTTTCTTTCTTCCTACAGCTTTGCCAACATTTATTATTGGTTCTTTTTGAAAAGGGCAAAATCCCTTCATTGGAGGAAAGAGACTCTTTAAGAGATGGTGTTGAGAAAATTGGTTTTCCACATGCCAAAACTTTAACTTAGACACATATCTCTCACCATTCACTAAACTAAAATCAAAATGGATTAAAGTTCTAAAGATTAGAATAGAAACACTTAATCAGCTGGATGACAAAATAGGTAAAACTCTTGAAAACATAGGTCTTCAAGACTTTCTGAACAAAACCCCACTTCTACAAGATGTAATACCAAGAATCAACTAATGGAGTTACATCAAATTAAAAAGCTTCTGCACAGCAAAGGAAACTACCAATAGAGTGAAAAGACAATCTACAGAAAGGGAAATAAATTGCCAGCAACTTCTCAAACAAGGGACTAATATTTAGAATATATAAAGAAGTAAAAATATTAGAGCTCTAAAATTTAAAGACCCAATTAAAAAATGGGCATCTGAAATGAACAAACACTTCTAAGAAGAAGCGCAAATGGCCAATAAATACATGAAAAAATTTTCAATATCACTGGCCATTTGAGAAATACAAATTAAAACAACAGTGAGATTTCTTGTCATGCCAGAAAGAATGGCTACCATTAAGTAAGGAGAACAATTAAAATCTTCTCTTCTATCTAGTTTGAATTATATAACACAATATTATTAACTGTATTAATCCTTTGTGTAATAAAACAGCAGAAATTATATGCCTCTTTTCTGGATGTGATTTTTTTTTAGAAATCCAAATTAATTTGATGTTTTAATTAATTAAGTTTATTGGTACATTTTAGGTATACATAATGATCACAGTCAACATAATGAATTTGTATCTGTGTATGATATATCTTGATTCATTTTTCTCAAATTCCCTACCCTCCATTCAACCCCTCTCCCCTCCTTATTTACAAAAGCTTTGTTCGCATTTTTCCTTCTTTTTTCCTTTTATTCTTTTCCCTTCCTTCCTTTTCGCCTCCCTCCTCCCTTGTTTCCCTTCACATGTAACATTTTCTTCCTATTTCTCAACATCTGTTATACATTTTGGTCCTTATTTACACATTTGGTTTCTCACGCCAGAGAGACCATGTGGTATTTACACATGTATTTCCAATTTATTTCACTTAAAAGTATGGTCTCAACATGCATCCCTTTACCTATAATGCCTGAAGTTTATACTCCTTTAGTGCTGAGTAGTACTCCATTGTATAATCCCCCGTAACTTCTTTCTCCATTTATCCACTGGAAAGAGCATTTAGGTTGTTTTCAGGTTTAGCTATCAAAAACTGTGTTTCTATAAACATGGGTGTGCATTTATCACTGTGGTGTGATGCTTTTAATCCCTACTGGAAGATACCAAGAAGAAGAATCGCTGGTTCTAATGCAACCTCTAATTTTAGGTATTTGAGGAAAATCCACACTGATTATACCAGTCTACACTCCCACCAACAGTGGAGAAGGGTTCTTTTTTCCCCAAAGCCCCACCAGCGTTTGTTACAGGTTGTTTTCTTGACAATAGCCATTCTTTCTGAAGTGAAACGAAAGCTCAGTGTTATTTTAATTTGCATCACTCATATGACCAATGATGTTGAACATTTTTTCATATATTTGTCATTTCTACTTCATCTGAAAAGTGTCTTCTCATTTCAGATGTTCATTTTTAGGCTGAGTTCTTATTCCTTTGTCTGAAGAACAGCTGGCAAATTATTTTCCCACACTGTGTGTTGTCCCTTCACTCTGTTGGTGGTTTCTCTTCCTGTGCAAAAGCTTTTCAATAAAATGAGATCTCAGCTGTTGATTCTTTTTGAGAGTTCCTGTGCAATTGAGATTTTGTTCATAAAGTCTTTGCCTACACCAGTATCTTCAAGAGTTCTATGTATTCTATCATCCAGCAGATTTCTGGGTAACAAAGGCAAGGCAGGGGAATCACAATTCCTGAGTTGAAACTACACTACAAAGCTACTGTGATAAAAACAGAATGATATTGGCAAAAAAAGACTCAAAGGTCAATGGGACAGATTAGAAGATTCAGAGACCACTACAGATACACTCAGCCTCTTTACCTTTGACAAAGAAGCAAGACACCTTCACTGGAAGAAAGATAACCTCTTTAATAAATTCTGCTCTAAAAACTGGCTTTCCACCTGCTGAAGATTAAGACTAGACCCATATCTTTCACCATATACTAAACTAAAACAAAAATTGACCAAAGATCTAAATAGTAAAACTGGGCATGATTTTGAACCCACTAATCATTCTCTCTCAATCACCCCACTTTCTGACTTTTGGTAGTTATTATTTTTGCTCTCTTCTTCTATAAGCTAAGCCCTTTTAGATTACACCTGAGTGAAATCCTGTGGTATTTCTTTCTATGTATATGACTTATTTTACTTAATATTCTTATGTCAAGGTGCACTCATGTTATCAAACATAACACAATTTTGTCTCTTTTATGGATGAATACTATTCCATTGTGTATACAGTTTAGATGACATTGTCTTTACCTATTCATCTGTCAATGGACTCCAGGTGATTCTGTGTCCGGGTTATTGTAAATAATGCTGTGATAAATGTGGAAGTGCTGGTATCTCTGACATACCGGTCTCATTCCCTTGGATATATGCTTAGTAATTTGATTGCTGGATCATATGGTACTTCTATTTCTGATCTTTTTAAGGGACCTCCATACTATTTTCCATAGTAGTCCTGCTAATTTACATTCCCAACAACAATGTATAAGAGTTCCCCTTTCTCTACATCCTTACCAGCATTTGTCATTTTTACCTTTTTCATGATAGTGAAATTGCTTAAATTTTAATATAATTTTAGATTATTGGAAATAAAAGTGAAAAATTGAAGCATTAAAAATGTATGTTCAAATAAATTATCTGCACAGAAATACTAAAATTTTAGGAGAATTAAGAAATAAGCAAGCCTAATTTTAACACATTTCAGCAAGTAGAGATAATCAGGTTTTGAAACAATACAATGTAAATGGAATTTAAGAATAACTACGCCTATGTCAAATTTCTCCTTAACTATTCTATATTCCTCAGGGATAGATATATCCTGATTGTTGCTTTTATTTTATATACTTTGATTTTTAGCACACTTTTATTAAAGTAAAATTATATATTAAATATGTGCAAATCACAAGGAAATAAGGGTGTAGTTAAAAGGTCAAGAAATATGATGTTATGAATATCTTGGAAGCCTTTATATGTCCCTCCCAAGTCACACCATCTTTGTTCTTCACACAATGATAACTACTAACCTTAATGTGCTGCTAATCATTTCCTTGGTTCTATCTATAATTTTCTACCTACATAACCTCTAAAGAATCGGTGACTTTGTCTGTGAACAAGGCAATTGATTTAGAATATGTATAGTTTTGCAGAAAGGGTCTTTTATTTCAAATGCTAGGTTGAAAGAGAGCATATCAAAGAACAGAAAGTATTTTGCTTAATTCTATTGTTGTCTATAAGAACAGTTCTCAAAATCTGTGTTACCAATAAAATATTATGGATAAAATGAAATTTAAGAAACAATTGAGAATTTATAGCCTTCAGGGACCTGAATTAGCAGAAGTGAACAAATACATAAATGAGCAACATTTGAGGAAATCTTCCTCTCCCCATTTGAATTTTAAAAAGACATTACCATTAGAACTATCACTCTGTGTTAGGGTGATTTTATATTTTATATCTATCTATATATCTATCTATCGATCTATACTATTATATATACATATATCTAAATATCTATCTATTTATCCATCCATCCAAGATCTGAAATGTAGCTTTTCTGAGAGCAAGATCATTTAAAACTCTAGTTAAACACTTACAATTATTTCTTGATTTGAGACCACAACTTCTTCCTTTATCAGAGTCATCAATATCTATCAATGAGTGCATTTGGATTTCAACGTGAGTTTTGAATTTGATGTATTTTTGCACCAGATAAGAGATGGAAGCTCATGTAAATGTTAATATACTACATCTTATGTCAAAATAAACAGTCTTGTTTAAATTTCAAATATGCATTCATGTGCAATCTCAATAGTATTCCCAGTTCCTCACTCACCTGAATTACCAGTTGATCACCCTGGGTGATCCCCTGCTATGAGTACACTCCATTATGCAATTTTTCACCTTCTCAGGACTACCTAATATTGTTTGAGAAAGTCATGTAACTGCAATGATCAATCACACTTGCAATTTTATGTGATCTCACGTGAATGCTGTTTTGGCTCCTTTATTCCATTCCTTATGCTCGTATTTCCAATGCCATCTTTTCACTTTCTTTAAACTATTCTCATTAGTTTCTCACTACCTCATATCTCTGCAAAACATAAATATATTTTACTCTATTAAAGAAGCACCCTCTTCCTTGTCAAAAGTAAACTTTTTTTCCTCATAAATAACTGATTTCATTGCCTCTGGGACCTCAACGTTTCCCTTTTATCTCCAATTCCCACTTCCCATGGGCCTCTTTCCCTCATCCTGTAGAAATTCTCTATAGCTTTGCATTCCCCAAAAACATTTTCTCAGAGTGTAAGCCTCTTGAGCGACTACCTATGTATCAACCTTTCTTCAACTATTGGTACGATGAGAATAGTCTGTACTGAGGGTCCACTTCTAACTTACTTTTTGTCCCACTTCAAATTTGTGTCCCTCATATCTGGTCCCCTAGCTGTGCTGTTCCGTTTTAGTATTTCACTCCAGCCCTTACTGCCTCTATAGCCTAACTTCCCACTTATTCTTTAAGCCACCTCGCTTCTGTGTTGAAATACCATTACTATAATGCTTCTCAAACATGGGTCCACGTTGTAACTACTTAGAAGCTCTTAAATTTCCCAATCCCCAGGCCCCACAGAAAGTTTCTGTTAGAACAGAAACCCTGGGGGTCGGTCCTAGGTATTACCAGTTTCCACATCTCTCTAGGTGATTCCAATGTGAAGCCAGATTAAAAACTTTGAGCTAAGGCCTTATTTTTTACTTCTGTCAAAGCATTTTAGAGAAAAATAGTTCAGTGTTGAAATCAGACAAATCTGATTATGAATATTGAGTACATCACTTATTATTTATGTAACTTTCAGAAAATTAATTAGTTAATGTCTATATATACCATTCTCCTCATCGATAAAGTCAGGATAGCAATATATAACTCAGTTTGTATAACTATCAAATGATTTAGCTTATACAAGATACTCAGGGTAGAGTAGGCCCTCAGAGCCTGTGCTTTTAATGTTCTGCTCTTTCCCTTCTCTTATAGTGAGAATTCTTGCTTTACCCTCTCCAAAATGATGACATACCATCTATCTTTTTCTCTGCCTCTGCATGCATCTGTATTATCTCCCTTAGCTTTAATTTTCAGTCCTAGTCAAGCAATTCCTCTGTCTTAATTATCTAGGCTGACTTTCTTCCTATATACTGTGCTGATTTTCCAAATCTTTGTTAGACACCTTCTGATATATGTCTGTAGGACCCATACCTCTTACTTTACACACCACATAATCTGACTCATATAGAAAAGCATCATATTGAAAGTCATTTTTCAAGGATTCTTGGAAAATGTGGGTCAGGATTTGATCAGGATGCAAAATAGTCAAAATAGTGAGGAGGCTATATACCTGGGAGTCTGGCAAAAATTAGTACATCTAGTGTGGTGAAAGGACATTGTTACTACCACTGGATGCTAGTAACTGCAACTTCTCATAGGCACTGGATTCTGCTGTTGTCATCACCTCCAGAAGAATTCTTCCCTGGCCTTGCATTTTAGCATCACTAACTCCAGGATCAAATTCTGGGCAGCTGTGCAAGTTTGTCTACTCGGGCAAAGCTAGGTCTCACAACTGTGCCCTACCAGCAAGAGAATCAGTAAAACAAGTATTTGGTTTATTTTTTTTTTACTTCCATGGTAGGAGGTGAGCTCTATTTCCAAAGAGACTTACACAGTGAGGAAATTTAGTGTGAGATGGGCAATCAAAAATGGTAAATGTTGACCATAGCCTTCTATCTCCATACAAATTCCTCAAACTTAGTATGACCCAACCAGTCTGAATTTTCAACTCTCTATCAACCCTTTCTGATTGTTTTCCCTAATCAATATCACAATGCTCTGATAGTTCTTGAGTAATTCTGTACTCTGGATTTGCTTCTCCTTTTCCTTAGACTAAATCCTATTCCTTTAACCTTCTACATCTGTATCTCTCTGCATGATGGACACTTTATCCATCAAGACACATCTCAAAAATGCCCTCTCCTTTTAGTCCCCAATCCCTTAATTAGAATGACGTATTCCTCCCCCTGTGTACCCAAAGCATTAAAGTTTGAACTTACTTAGAAGCTCATATGTGACTCTGTTACTGTACTATTAAATGTGAAATCAAGGACATATTCTATTTATCTTTGCCTCCCATTATTAAAACTCTGTACCTGGTTCTTTGAAAGTTCCTCAAAATATGAACTGCTAAAGTTCTTTTGGGGGCAAACATAATTATGCATATCACCAAATGGAAAAGACCAATGGGCATAAGATGCATTGTTGTGTGTGCTATGCAAAATGAAAAAAAAGCTGCCTGTAAAACCATTACACCATTGGCCGTAAGATTCATCTTGATTTCACAGATGTAAGAATGTTTTTTTTTTAAAGTTCACCTTAGAATTGATGAAATATAGTATTCATCATTGTGTCTTAATGGTTTAATAGCAATAGATTTATTCTACAGAGCCATTAGTTATGGATAATTTGCTGTATATTAAAATAGAAATAATTATTTTGGGTTGGATTCTCTCAAATTCTATAGCATGAAAACACTAATCCACTTATGCTTCATTTATTATTGATGCTTATGCATTTGACAAATGTCTTCTTTGTTGTCAGATATTTTCTTTAAGTATTGTGGTATTTATGGTATTATGATATTCTTTAGGCAATTAATGGCTTAGAATTAAAATGTATAAAGCTATATTTAAATTACATGATTCCATCAGGGTTCTGATGTTAGAGAGTGTGGCTATTTCAATTCTTCTTGTTTGTTCCTGTCCTCTCTCATTTGATGCTCTGGGATAGACTTGGGAGAGACGAACAGGGCAGTAGCAAGGAAGAAGAGAGCCTTTGTGGAAATGGCTAGAAAGAAACAATTTCTGCCATGGACTAGTTTTCTATGATAAACCACATCACCAAGAAATCTGAACATATCTATGATTTATAAGTACAAAGATATGTTGCATAGAGTGAAATTTGTTGCTTCTAAGTTGGCTTAGCTTAGTCTGCTTTTGACCATGCCTCTGCCAGCCTAATTTCATGCAGATAATAAGAGAGAAGTAGATATTTCAGCTCAATTTATCAAGAGCACTTAAACAGAAAAGAATGAATGAATGGTGATATATTCATTAAAATATTTTTTAAAAATATATCCTACTGTTTGTTATGTGGTTTTGTTTCAAAATTATGAGCAAAGGGAAATGTTTCCAACCTAATGTTCCTTCCCGCTTTCCATTGGCCCAATCTAATCTAGTCCACAAATACTTTTCTCTACGGGTAAATAAACCAACATTTTGTCCAGAGTTCCATTCCTCCAGAGGTGGGGAATGGGAATTCATCAACCCTGTATCCATTCCATCCCCCAGCCCTCCCACGCTGATACTTAAAATAACTGCGGAGTCATTGTACCAGAGGCTCACTCAGCCAGCAGGATTTCATAACAATGCAAGTGGGGAACAGGCTCTTCTGGGTGAAAATGTAGCTTCACTGCTTTTATTTTGTTTAGCGACAGCCATTTTCTCCTTTAAAGAACTCCTGTATATGTGCTCCGTGGCTGTATTAGCAAAAGCTCATTTAGCCAAATGCCATATATATTTTGGGAAACAAAGAAGGAAAGAAAGCACTTTGTAAAAGATAAATGTCTCCTGAGAGTACTGACATTTTATTTCATTATTTGAATTCAACTGTTAAGAATCTGGACCATGAATCTGACATTTATTTTTCCTGATTTTCCCTTCACCAGAAAGAGAAAATGCTAAAGACCACTCTACACTTTCACGATCAGCTTTCACAAAGGTAATAGCGGTTGACATCTGCTTAAATTTGGGAGTGATCTGTTCCTTACATAACAGAATATTTCAGAAAGTGCTACAGTACAGGAGAGAGTGGATTCCTCAAAGAAGGCTTTTAGTATGTGAATAAATTATTTAAAGAACATTGCTTTCCAATGCCCAGACGATAAAGCTAAGTAGGTGGGGGTTTGAGGGGTGAATAGAATGGACTTCAGATTTATGGTCCCTAGACTTCAGTTAGAAAATATCTTGGGTGCAATCAGTTATTTTGGAAATGTAGAAGTTTGATTTATGGTTAACATATAAGAGTTCATGTGATTTGAATTTTTAGTCCTGTAACTGCAGTGTCTTCACTGCTTCTCAAAGTATAGTCTAAGACATGGCATGGCATTAGCTAGGAACTTGGTAACAGTGGAAATTCTGCTGGGGATATAGGTCAGTGGGACAGTGCCTGCTTAGCAAGCAAAAGGTTCTGCGTTTGATATCCCCCACCAAAGTAAAGCAAATTCTTATCCCCTACACATACATGATGAATATTCAGGGGATTGGACACTGCAGTTTATAGTTTAACCAGACCTCCAGGTGATTCTGATATATCCTAAAGTTTAAGAAACCCTCTCTAAGAAAATGTTCTTACCTGAATGGTTTCCATATAGCTAATTTGAAGCTAATTTATCAGGTACATAAGTGTGGTCTATTGCCATCACATGCATTAACAAACAGGTACAGCTATAGTCAAGCACATGAAGTTTCATGTGATCCATGCATGCAAACAGCAGAAAGGTTACTTAATATTTTGTTTCATGTTATTCTAATACTGGTTTATAGCTCAAAATAATTGGAGAAGCCTGAGGCAAGCATACCAATTGCAGTCTGAAGAGTCCTAGAAAGTTAAGCCTAAAATTTAGTTACTCTCACTGATGGAATTTGCTCTTCAGCATCTGTGCCCTGCCATAGATTGCTCCTTTTGCCTGGAACATCATTTTTCCCTGGTTTTACCTTCCATAAACCTACTCCTTCTATCGTGAAGGAGGCCCTTTTAGCCTCTAAACTGGTACTTGATCTTTGTTCATACCAAGATGTGATGTTGTATTTGTTTTCTTCTCTCCCATCACACTAGCTACGATGCTACTTGAGTGAAGGGTTGTCTTTAATAACTTTATCTAGCGTGGTCCCTGGCTCTGGTTGGGACTTAATAAAATCGGAATAAGTGAATGAATTAAGAACTACTTTTCCAATATATAGAAAACTTGCCAGTATTTAGAAAGAAAATAAAATATTTAGAATGTTTTCAAATGTCATGGCTTTGCTCATCCTTTAGTTTTTTTTTTGTTGTTGTTAATTTCATTGGTACATTTTAGATAGCATAATGATCACATTCATCAGAGGGAAATTGTACCTGCACGTAATATAACTTGATTTTTCTTTTTTTCTCAATAACCTTCCCTCCTTTCAACCCCTTTTCCTCTTCTTATTTACAAAAGCTTTGTTTCCATTTACTTCCTTCTAGTCACTATTTTTCTTTTCCCTTCCCTCTTTCCCCCCTCCCCCTTCCTTGTGTTCCTTCCAATTTGAAGGAAATAAATTTCATAATATCTATTATACATCCAAGTCGTTATTTACCCTTTTGGCTTCTCATACCACAAAAATTTGTGTTGTTTAGGTTTGTTGGTACAAGATGGATATACAAAATGTTCACATTCATAATAAGGGACTTGTGCATGTACATGGTATGCCTTAGTTCCTCTTTTTTTCTCTCATTCCCCTCCCCTCAACTCCTCATCCCCTTCTTATTTACAAAGCTTTTGTGTTTCCATTTTATCCTTTTTTCTTTCATTTTTTTCTTTTCCCTTCCCCTCCCCCCAGGCCCATTTCCTTTTCAATTATTTTTACCTATTTCACATTATCTATTATACATTTTGGTTCTTAGTTACACTTTCAGTATCTCACACCAGAGAAACAATTCAATATTTACATATAGGTGTCTAATTTATTTCACTCGACAATATGGACTTACGGGGCACCCATTTACCTATAAATGCCTCAAGTTTATCCTTTATGGTAGAATAATACCCCATTGTATTAAAAGCAACCACATCTTCTTTATCCATTCATCTGTGGGTGGGCATTTGAAGTGTTTTCAAAATTTAGCTATCACAAACTCTGTTGCCATAAACATGGTGTGCATATATCATTGTGGTGTGATGCTTTTAATTCTTTCTGGAAGACACCAAAAAGGGAAACAGCAGGGTTGAATGGAACCTCCAGTTTTACATATTTGAGGAAGCTCCACACTGATTTCCACATTGGATGCACCAGTATACAATCCTATCAACAGTGGAGAAGGGTTCTTTTTTCCACACAGCCCCACCAGCATTTGTTACTCGTTTTCTTGACAATAGCCATTCTTTCTGAAGTGAGATGAAAGCTGAATGTTGTTTTAATTTGCATCACTGGAATGACCAATGATGTTGAACATTTTTTCATATATTTATTTGCCATTTCTACTTCATCTGAGAAGAGTCTCTTCATCTCAAATGACCATTTTTAGATTGAGTCTTCAAGTTTGTAGAGTCTGAGTTTTTTGAGTCCTTCATATATTCTAGATGTTAATCCTTTGTCTGAGGAACAGCTGGTAAAATTTTTTCCCACTCTGTGGGTTGTCTATTCACTCTGTTGGTGGTTTCTTTTGCTGGGAAAAAAAGCTTTTTAATAAGATGAGATCCCATTGTTTGATGCTTTGTATTATTTCCTATGCAATCCAGGTTTTGTTTATAAAGCCTTTACCTACACCCATGTCTTCAAGACATTAAATTAGATGTCAGAAAATGAAAAAATATCCCTTGCTCTTGCGTAGACAGGACTAATATAGTGAAAATGGTCATGCTTCCAAAACTGTTATGCAAATTTAATTCAAATCAAAGTACCAATAGCAGCCTTTACAAAATTAGAGAAATCAACAATAAAATTCATTTGGAATCAGAAGAGACCTAGAATAGGAAAAATAATTCTGGGCAACAAAGGCAAAGCAGGCAACATCACAATCTCTAACTTGAAAATATACTGCAAAGCTACTGTGATAAAAACAGTAAGATACTGGCAAAAAAGAAAACTGAGACTCAATATACCAAATTAGAAGATACAGAAAAAACTCCAAACACACTCAGCCACCTAATCTTTGACAAAGGAGCCAAATACCTTCACTGGAAGAAAGACAGCCTCTTTAACAAATGGTGCTGGAAAAATTGGATTTCCACAGGCCAAACATTAACACTAGACCCGCATCTTTCACCATGCATGCAAATAAAAATGAATCAAAGATATAAATCTAAGATAGTTTTTCCTTTAGGGAATGAACAGTCCAGAGAACAGCAGTGGATTATGTTTTAGATAAAATAGCCAACAGATATGAATGAGGATTTAATAGACTTATAGTAGGGCTACTTACTAATTTCCTTCCTTCTCCTTCCTTCCTTCCTTCATTGTTTCTTTCTTTCACAGAACTGTCACATACCCTGTTGTTTCATTCTGTATAACAGTATTTATCTACATTAGGCTAAATGTGCATATCAGAAATATTTCACAATTTTAAACAATGAGAAAGGTAATGAATGTTTCAAATGGAAGCTGAAGGTAGGTACATATATCAGCAGGTTGTAAGACATTTGAACAGATGAAGGATTAATAGTGATTGGAAGCTAGATAAAATGTAGGAACCTTCGGTATTCTAACAGAAACAGCTTGGAAATGATAAACATAATTAGATGAGACTAATTAATGAAATGATACAAATGAGTGTAGAGAGCCAGGTGTTACTGATTGTATTTAGTCACCTGCTAAATATGTTGGGAAACTCTTCTAAGGTGACTACAAAGAAATACATAGTGAGTTCCAAAGTGTTCACAATACAATACTGCATTTTCTTCTTTCACCCTTTGGTCCTTCAGCTCTAGTGGATTTGAAGACATCTTTCCTCCTGTCAGATATGTGTCCAAATGACTGTGAACTAATTGGGAAAATGGACATTTCTTTCAGGACACTGCACATAAATACTAATGGGTAGGAAGAATCAGCAGTGCCATTTCTGAGGTCATCTTGGAAAATCTACTCTTAAAACAATCTAAGACCAGATTTAGGGAGTTTTTTTTTTTCTTGAAAGAATTGTGTTAATGTAAAACACAGCATACAAATGGGGCCAGCCTGGATGGCACGGTGCTAGGACACATGGAGAATATAACTACGAGATTTTAATGTTTCTGGCTCTTTATTGCCAATATTTTTGGGTGATAAACTAGACGAAGCAATTGGATGATGAAATGATTATATTGGAAGAGAAAGAGAAAGTTCTCATATGAACGTTTAATAATAAAGCTATGACTTACACCCAGAAGCCTAAGAATGATTCAGCCACTCGGTCTTCATTGTGTAGGACATCACTCAGAGAAACTCGTTCTGTTAATTTAAAGACAATTTCTTATCTGATCCCTACCAAGCATAATAATAATTTAACTCCTTATAACAAAATTAGCAAGTGTTTTATCAAAATACTAGTTACTGATTTGTAAATAAGTATTTTAAATCAGGACATTTTGTTAAATAGGAACACAGCCTCCTAAGGCAAACTTGGGCCTTAGCTGGATTTTACTGGTAAATCAAATGGTCACTGCCACCTTATTATTCTCTAGTTCTTGTGCCTACTACTCTTGGTAAACTGAGGTATTAGCCTGCTCATGAAAGGCAAGAGTTGCTGCATGTTCAGCATTGTTATCTTCCGCACTCTAACAAATACCAGGGGATTAGGATTTGTAAACTTGATGCATTATTTTTTATCCAGGCTCTAATATATTTTGAAACATGAACAAAGGTCGATGGAGGAAATCAAGACTGATGTGTTAAATATCAAGGGAGAAGAGGTGACAGAAAGAATTACAGGGTCAAGGATATGGTATTTTATTTAGATTTGATTGTCATAAATATGTGATCTCATCAAAAATTCTAAGCAAGCACCTGTAAAATAAAAAGCTGTGTCTATGACTCGGTAAAATGAATATAATTTATAATTTATTATCTAGGACTTGACCTTACCAAAACATGGAAGCTCAATGACTTTAAGGAAATTAGAATTTGACTTATTCCATAGTCTAACCTCTCTAGTACACTATAAATGCATTTTCTTTGTCAGGTTTATTCTTCAGCTGTTTTGAATTTAATTGGGGTCTTCTGTACAAACCATGGACAGCTTTGGGAAACGTGGCTGTTATTTATACCACACTACAAGCCTACACTGTACTTTCAATAGAGCTTAAATTGGACTGAATCTCTAAAACTATCTGCTCTGCGTTCTTTTTGAAAGAAAAAAGTCTTATTTCCCCTCCCTCA
Source organism: Dinomys branickii (assembly GCA_004027595.1). NCBI lineage: Eukaryota > Metazoa > Chordata > Mammalia > Rodentia > Dinomyidae > Dinomys > Dinomys branickii. The sequence continues at coordinate 49,567 of PVLD010011723.1, forward strand.
TGTTTGTAATATCAGAAAACAAAATGAAGCTCTTAAACATGTTTTGATGTAAGGAAATAGGTGGGAGAAAAAGAAAAGAAACAAAATAGAATAATGGACTTTTTAGCCTTTTTTCTTAAGAAAATGCAGTATGACCGAATCACACAGAACAAAATTGTTGAAACCGGCTCTAGTGTGAGTTCTTCACATGGAACAATGAAGATTAGACAACAGCCAGATGCTCAGATATAACAGTTCTTTTTTGAGAGTCTGGAAGACCAAAGACAAAGTGAGCTGTATGGAGATATGAGGTAAATTTGTCGGCTAGACGACGAGAGGTCTGTGAAGAGCAAGAAGACAGCATTAGTCTGTGGGGCTGTCAGGAAAATTTGTCGGCTAGACGACGAGAGGTCTGTGAAGAACACGAAGACAGCATTAGTCTGTGGGGCTGTCAGGTAAATTTGTCGGGTAGACGACGAGAGGTCTGTGAAGAGCAAGAAGACAGCATTAGTCTGTGGGGCTGTCAGGAAAATAAGACAGGATGAAGTCACAAGTGCGCGAAGAGAAAAAGAGAAGTGCGAAGAGGAAAGCACCAAAGGAGGAAATGGGCGAGGCAGAGGAGGAGGTAATGATGAGGCCTACGCACAGAGGATGTTTGTGAATATAAAGGCATTTGAATAATCACTACTGGGAACATTCTTTGAGGGGTCAGAGACAAGATAACATGTGTGTTCCAGACCCAAATTGGGCTTTGATCTTGGCAGATCTTTTACAAGATTCTAGTCGAATGTCTCCATGTACACGTGGATGGGACTGGCAGGCAAGGCTAGCAAGGAGAGACGGGAAAGGAGCTGAAGACCACAAGACCTGTCTCATCAGCCCTGTTATGACAAAAAGTTTCCTTGGTCCTCACTGAAAAACATTTTACAAGCCTCTACATATTTCCAGTGTATCTGGAAAGTACTTTAACAAAAGTACCATAAGTGACCCACGTGACAGGAAGCTTCAGAGAAAGCTCAACACATGTCCATTTGGGAGAGAATAAAGAGTACAACTGACCCTCGGGGTCTTAATTACACATTATGTTAATTTTGTGAATTCCAGGCTTTAAATGTGAAATCATTGTATTTGCAGTGATAACTGACTTGGGAAAACATTGCACTTTGTTTTTATGCAGCAAGGTGATTCTCATATACCTCTTTCATTGGTACCTACCTCCCACATCCAAGCATGAATGCTGTTACGACTTTATATGTGAACAGATTTTCAGTACAGAGTATAGAGGAGGAAATCTCATAAGCTTGACCCATACATCATTACTAAAAATTAGACCTGAAGTCCACCCAAAGCATTTCTTCACATTCTTTTTTCTTCCTCGCCCAGCTTTCTACCTTCCACTCTTTTCCCTTTCCTTTCTGGATTCTATTCTTCAGAGGTACAGCTTCAAAATCCCCGTAGATATATTCCAGGGATTTAGGTTTTGTTAGTATGCTTGTGGTCCTACAACAGTCAGACAAGCCCTGGTCTTGTGAGCATCCATAGCCGATATTCACAATTAAGTCCTCTGAGAAACTCCAGAGGATTCTACACACCACCTGCCTATTTTGGTGGCCTAATGAACATAGGTGATTTTTAAGGGCAGCAGGAAGAGAATTCTGGCCTCCAATATACCCTCTTACATTTTCAGGTTGATTTTAAAAATACACTTGGCAGTGGTCACGAATTTTTAATTCATATCACCTAAGAGACTTCATTTTAAAAAAACTTGACATGTCTAGGAGATAAATGAGTCATACAAGAAAATTTAATAGAAACAAGTGAGTAGGGAAAGAGCAAGAAGTTACCTGATCTACAGTGATGGAAAAAGTGGCTGTCATATCAGAGGGAATGAGCAAATTTTTATTATATTCTTCACAACCCCTATAAGCATTAAACTTACTCAGAAATCAGCAATTTATTTTTAATAGGAGAAAAAGGTTAGAAGAAGCCACAGACAAATACTTGGAAAAGTTAATGCTAAAGATAATTTGGAGTTACCTTAGATAAGTCCAATTATTTTACAAGACCTTAACAGAAAGTTAGGAGAGCAAAAGGCTAAAATCATAAATTCTTAAGATGTCCTTCTCCAAAATGATGATGTTGGACATGACACAAAATGCCCAGTACATAGCCACAGATGAATAAAAGATGAATTTGTTGCAAAAAGTCTTAGAGATGGTAGGTGACATTTATATAATGATGTAAATTTGTAGATAATGATGGCGAGTCATTCATTTCTTTGAAAGCTGATAATGCCAACACTTATGAAAGAAGTATTTTTATGTTCACTTTAAATTCCTCAAATTTGGACAGTTTCTATCAAAAGAAAAAGACACATTTTCTGCTCTTAGAAGATCACAGAATTAGACAGCAATCACATCCTTTTTTCTCCAGAATTAGTGCTTTTCATCATTGCCAAACCTTAAAATTGAGACTCCAATAGAAATTAATTTTAATATTTTACTGTGAATTGCTATGTCATAGATGAATTCCAGTCAGTCTGCTTTTTCTACTTTATAATTAGAAAATAAAATTGCAGGTGAGGGTAAAGGGGGCATTATATAACTCTGGGAAGTGTCCAAGAAAACAGTACAAAACTTATATTGAGTACAGATTTGCATAGTTTTACAGTCTGTCTTTGAAGACATATCTAGCCTTGTCTCAGGAAGGGAGACTATATTGTTAAGTCTTTGTCTGTATATGGGTTTATGTATTTACACTTCGAAGATATCAATGGATAAAGCAATGACCACTGTTGAGATCATATCACCTTGTCTATAGATTAGTTGTGATTGTACTATTTTTTATGCTAATTGGTGTCTGTTTGTCAATATGTTTTTGTACTTTTATTTTTAAAAAAAGTCATTTCCAGATTAATAATGCTATCGTTGTGCTTAAACATTTATACAGTGAAGCATACAAACACTGCAAATCAAACTGGAATAAGGGGGACTTTGGGAAGACTGGATAGCTCTCCTTAGATGTGCAAAACATCAGAAAGTGGAAAAGAAAATAGCCTTATATTAGCTCTAGAGGACTGAACTATACTGAAGTTTTCAGTCACACAAAAGAGTAGCTTTGCCCAATACATTTAAGAAGTAGCTTCCGACTATCATTGTCCTCAGTTGAAATAGGTTGTTTTCCTGATATTCAGCACTATTTTGCCTGTATATTCCAGGGCAGTTTTCTATTGTATAAGCAGAGCCTTAAGGTTGTTTGTTAATGATTTTGTAGAAAATATCAGTGAATGCAAGGTTGAACTGGATCACCTTTCAGATTCTTTTGTATAATTAGTGCTGAAAGGGAAGGTACGGGAAGTTTTGATATTTTAAGCTAAATTGCATCAGAAGTAGGCTCTTAGGCAAGGTTTAAAGTGCAAATGGTTTATTGGGGAGGTGATCCAAGAAAATATCAGTAGGAAGATTGTGTTATGAGTATTTCTGAGGACTTCTGGAATACACTTCAGAAATGTTCTACACAAGAGATAAAGAAGTAGTGGTATCTGTCCTCCACTCTCATGCCTCTTTGGCTAGGGACTAATCTTTGGGGTATTAAATCTCCAATATTTCTAGAAAGCTATATGGTATGGTGCAGAATTCTCCTAGTTTGCATAAAAATAGTTGCTACATGCTACAGGGGTATGACTGGGGGGTTAAAAGCATCTGCCATAGTTATAGAGCACTAGGTATGGAGGGAGACTGATCTAGATTTTGTGCTAACTTCTTCCTATTAATTATATCTTCAGAAATTTATGTAGTTGCTCTGGTTCTGTTTCTTTATCTGTATATATTATAAGGTTGTTCGTGAAGTTAAATAAGGTAATAAACTAAAGAACTTCAAACATGGGAAGAATTAAAAGGATATCTTTTACTATTTTAATATTAAAATTTACTGTTCAGACATAAAATGAGCTAAATCCAAACATAGTAAGGCGTTGAAGTCTTCAATATTGTCAAAAGACTTTACATATAATATATATTTTTTGTTTTGGGTTTTTTTTTTTTTTGGTACTGGGACTCAAACTCAGGACATCACAATTGCCAGGCAGGCACTGGGCCACTGAGCTAAATTCCTGGCTCTACACATAAATGTTAAAGAAAAAAGTCTTAAACTACTATAGGATTTAGTCAGAAATTATTTTCTTTCTACATATAATAATTTAAAAAATATTTAATATTTTTTGACTGTGAAATAAATATCAGGCACTTCTAAATTTACAATGAACATAAATGCCTACTCATTCTTCTGAATTTGGCTCAAGCAGCATTTCCTCTAGTCAAATACCTTTGTAGCTGTGATGAGTAGAATTATTTCACAATTAGACTAGGATAGTCTTGTGCTTACATACATATTTGCCCAGATGTCTGACAGATTCTTCACCTAAGGTAGTAGGGTAACTAGTGATTTATAAGATGAGGTTTAAAGTCTGAAAATTATTAATGTTTCATAACCAGTATGAACAGTTAATATGGCTCTGCTGTGTAACCAGAATGTCACAGAAGATTCTGCTGAAAACTTTCAGAGAGCCCTCCCCAAATCAAGATTCACTACACAAATATTTTACGTCCTTGGATGAATAAGAAGGAATTTGAGAACTTCACTTGGAAGGTTCCTTGGAGCGTTGCAGTCTACTAAGTTATCTGTGCTTGTTGTAATCCTTGTTTAAACACTAATCACACCAGGTTATATTTAGCTGTATATTTATATGTATTCTTAACTACATGTAAGAGTGTTTGAGAATAAGAACCAAGTCTGTATAATATTTGCTATTATATTTTCAGTACTAAAAATAATGCTGGGAATACCATGAATAACTGAAAACATTTGTTGCACAAAATAAATGAATAAAAATGTGAAATCGAAATTTATAGAAAAATTTAATGTGGAAAAGTCTACATGTTTAATATCAAATTCACAAATATTCACAATACCTTTTAAGTGAAAAATGTAATAATTGTGGTAAGAGCTACAGTTATAGAAACAACACCATTTCCTTTCCAAATATGCTATGTAAATTAATAATTTCAGACTTTAAACACCATAGTATTTTAATAGTATACATTTGGTAATTGCAATATGTAGTCATTATGGGTATATTCCTGGTGTCTATTGATTCTACTGGTTTTGGCTTATGTTTTCTTTTTTCTTATGTGCCTGTTTGCCCTTGACTGTTTGCTGGTCATTGTACCTGCAATTATACATAAGAATAACTTTAAGTAAAGGATGAAAGTTCATTTCTCCAGAGAGAACTTACATATTTCTACTAGGACCCTGAAGTTATTACTATTTGTCACTCTTAATGTAAGTCCTATGTTTAAGTTTTATGAATCAGAATGGTAATTTGATTCCAGGGTAAAAGATCCCTTATCCCTTCCTTGAAGATATGGACTTTGGGGTAGTATCATTTGTGAGGGACAGTCTTCTAATAGATTTGTGTAGACCATTGGTTTTGACCTCTATGCCTCTGATCCTGTGAGACCATCAAAATAATCGTTTGTTTTGTAGGACGATATCCGGTGCTCTGAGGGTGAAAGTGGTTTCCTTGTGCATTTAACACACTGGCTTCCTGACTTCACTTCATTGTCCACTGTTTGTTGCTATGAAAGAAATATTTTGCAAACCTTCACTCAGTGATTTTAGTTATTTTCCTCTGGAGGGCTAGTCAGAATAACTTAGTTTCCTGTTACTAGAAATGGGAAACCTGTATTCAGAAAACCACATAGTTATTAAACATCTTGTAAATAATTATTTGTAGGAGAGAAAAGCCTACCCAAATAATGACAGTATCGGATGTACTCGTCTTCTCCTTCAATTATCTGACTTACTCACCTCATCAAATCACATGAACCTCTTATTCTTTCTCACCAATGCCAAGCTTAGTTCTGTTGCAGAGCTTTGCATTTGCTCTTCCCTCTATCTAGAATCTTTTTCTCCGGGATCTTTGTATGGTTTATGCTTATAAATGTCAAGTGCTCTTGTTATTTCTCTTTCCTGTCACTAAAAGAGACTCTTTCACCATTTTACTCTTAGTAAGTGTAACAGCGGGTAGAAAGAGAAAAATGAAAAGCTAAACTGACAAAGCTCAAATTAATTAGTGTCTATAAATGTGATAGACTGGAGAGAAGTAGCAGAGGAAATTAAAAATAATATTCAAAGGTGAACTTTTTAGATTTTCTATGATGGATTGAAAATCAAGAAGCCTGATATTTGGCTCTGGCTCTACTATTTCCTAAGGGACATCTAATTTCCTATTTTGTAAAATAAGTGGGTTAGGTATCTAGGTACATTTTCAGCTCTAAAATTACGTGATTTGACAATTTGTATTATTTCCTATTACTGCAATCTGGGTAATATCAAGTGTTTCAGAATCTAAAAATCTCTGTGTCTGAAAGTTTCTCTCAGGAATTTATCTTAGAACCATGCATTAATGCTGAGATATTGTGTTCACATTCTTCAGAGCTTCTGAAACATTCTAAATCAATATTTTTAAAGAAAAGTGAATATTTGAGTCACATAAGGAGTTTTCTTCAAAATATTCATGCTTGGACCCTGTGAATTCCAAGCCCAGTAAATGAGATTCTCCAGATATGTTAAAATGAGTTCCCCAGAATCTTTTGTGCATTAATTCTGCTGGCTTTTGTTTTTGTGTTCTTTTTTGCCTTGTGTGCTTGGTTTTCCATGAGTATTTTCTAGTCATTGTACTTAAAATTATCTTTAAGAATAATAAATCATAAGCTGAAAATATCTTCCTCTAGAGAAAAGTTGTATTCATTTCTACCAGGAATATGGAGTTGTCGATCTTGATCTCTTTTAATCCACATTCAATTTTTAATGAATATTGAATGCTGAAATGGACTTTTGGACACAAACAATTTATTAAGGATTAATACTTATGAGGGGACGGGAGAGGATGCAGGATTAGACAGAACAAGTACCCTGGAAGAGTGCCTTTAAATGTCCCAAATTTGACCAATGTGGCCATTATACCTCTGTTTCATGCAGTCACTGCATGCCAGCTTCCCTGGGAAGAGTATGGTCTACAGTCAAAAATATTTCTGCCTCTGAGGCAATCCTTTAAAGACCTGAAGTCTGAGGCTGTCTGCTGATTGTACTGCTTGTAACTGAGCAGCAAGTTCTTCCCTACAGGAGAATCTGTGCAGTGCATCTATTATACCATATGAGGGATGAAGCCCAGAAGCACAAGTGAGCTGATAAAGGTTAATGTAATTCTGACCCATACTTCTGGCTCAAAACTGTTGTAAAAGATTTCTTTTTTCTGTATATAATTTGCTTTTGTAACCATTTTTAAATTCACAAGTCAGTAACATTTAGTATATTTCTAACATTGTGAAACCATCACCATTATTTACAAAGTCCTTTTCCAAGAAGAAACTCTGTATCCATTAAGCAATAAATCTCATTCCACTCTCCAGCCCTGGTAATCTCCTATTTTTTTATGTTCCTGAATTTGCCTATTCTAGATGTTTCATATATGTGGAATATACAACATTTACCTTGTGTCTGGCTTTTATCGCTTAGCATAATGTTTTTAAGGTATATAAACCTTGCAAATATAAACCAGAACTTTATGACTTTTTATGGCAGAGTAATATTCTATTATATATTTACATTTTCTGCTTTTTATTTAAATAGAAAAAACAATAAAAACAATAATACAGAATTTTAAAACACAGTAATAGGAGATTAACAATGATTAATATATTGTAATTCTTCAAAGTAGTTTCTCAGATAGATTTCATGTTACTTTGGAGAAAAGTTATAAGCACACAAACACATACACATACACAGGGATCAAGCGATAACAAAGGATCATCAGAAAAATCCAATCTCTCAAAAAATGTATGTGTATATTACATACATACACACAGGAACATGGGAAAAAGGGAACAAAGGCCCAAAAGGTCTCTCCACTCTCCTAAAGCAGAACTAGTGGGCTCCAGGGGAGATGTAAGCAAGTATCAGGTAACAGAGCTTTATAAATTGATGAAAGAAGAGTTAAAGAAACTTAACAAGTCCAAAGAAGGTATGACCCAAAAGATTATGGAATTTTTTTACAAAATGAACAATAAAAAAGGGTAGAAAAATAGGGGAGAAACAAATTAAAAAATTATAAATGACAAATTCACCACAGACATAAAAACCATGAAAAGGTGTTATACACCAATATTGAATATAAAAAAATTATAAAAAATCCATAAATTGCAGGAATCACCAATGTGAATTCAGGGTTTCTAAAATTGAAGACAAAATGGTAAATTATGATGTATGACTAAGAGAAACATTAAAAAGAATAATAGAACAAGAACAATTCATGTAGTATTTAGTTAGAAAGTAGAAGAAATAGCATACAGGAAATAATAAATTTGTTTATGGAAATCATAGTATAAAACTTCCCAAGTATCAGAAAAGAAGTCAACATAAACGGAATTGAGGCTTATATAACACCAACAAAATACATGGGAAAAAGCTCCCCACATTGTAATTAAAGTGCCAGATGTCCAAAAAAACTAGAATTTTAAAGACTATCAGATAAAAGCAAAAAATCATATATAACAATAAACCCATTAAAATTACAGTAGACTTCCAAAAATAGACTATAAAGGACAGAAAAGCTTGTACTGAATTATTTCATGTCTTAAAGGTGAATAATTTCCAACCCAGATTAACACATCCAGCAAAACTTTCTTTCAAAGTAGATGGAGAAATAAGAGTATTCATGAAGAAGAAATGAAGGGATTTCTGAATACCAAGTTAGCACTCCAGAAAACACTCAAGAATGTCATAGAACAATACTAAGAAGCCAACAAGCAAAAATCCAGATACAATGAATACATTAAGAGAGAAGAGATTACAAAAAAGAAAAGAAAAACAATGTCATCATCAACAGAGAAAGAGCACAGTGATTAGAATTAATCAGCATCTCTCAGTAATGTTAATGGGCTCAACTCCCCAATTAAAAGACAGAGATTCACAAACTGGATAAAAAAAACAGGTTCCCATCACTTGTTGCATTCAAGAAACTCATTTATTCCAAAAAGATACACATGGACTAAAAAGCAAAGGATGGAAAAATTTTTTCATGCACCAGGACCTGAAAATAAGCAGAGATAGCAATTTTACTCTCAGGCAAAGTAAAGTTCAACCTAAAACTGATCAGAAGAGACAGAGAAGGTCACTACATACTAGTTAAGGGAAGAAATCCAAGAACATATAAATATATGTGCATCAAATGTTGGAACACCTATCTTCAGAAAGCAAATACTACTGGACCCAAAGATCAAATAAACATTAACACAATCATAATGAGGCACCTCAACACTGTACTATCATAAAGAGATACATCAACTAAACAAAAAAAATAAAGAAATATCAGAGCTAAAGTAAACTCTTGAATATATGGACTGATTAGGTATGTACAGTGTTCTACCCTACTACAACAGAGTGCACGTTCTTTTCTGCAGCACATGGAACTTTCTCCAAAACGGACCACATGCTAGTCCACAAAGCCTGCCTACATACATATAAAAGAATCAAAATTACCCCATGTTTACTATCAGATCATAGAGCAATGCAACTACAAATTAATCATAGAAGAAACCACAGAAAATTTAGAAACATTTGGAAACTTAATAACATACTCTTGAACACCCAATGGGTCCTAGAAGAAACCAAGGAAGGAAGCCAACAATTTCTGAAAGCAAACGACAATTCTAGTACACAACACACCAGAGCATATGTAATACCATGAAGCAGTCTTAAGAGGGAAGTTTATTGCAAACAATGCTCACATTAGAGGTTACATGGATATTCATGATGACTATCTCCCTTGACCCTGCTCTAATTCTGCATTTATCCATAGAAGTGCCTTTGGTAATCATAATTTACCCTTGAACATCTTAGTTCCACATATTCATTAATTGTTGTATCAGATAACTTTCAATTTGGAACAAATGCATGTTTTGGCTTAAAATAGCAACCATTTACTATTTTTGGTAAATCTAGGGTAATCTTGAAAGTTCTCATGATCTGGGTTAAGAAAAGTTGAGTTATCCTGGGCTTGATAATACATCTATAGTCAGCAGACAGTGGCTGGGCCCAGCTGATGTAGCATGACCTCAAATAGGATGATCTGGTGGGGAGATTAAAGAGGGAAATCAGAACCCCACAACTTTTCTAAGCCTCTGCTTACATTAAGTTTGTTATTATCTTTTCAGTCAAGGAAATCAGGTGAACAGATCCAAAGTGATTGTGAAAGGGCATTACAAAGGGAATGGATACAATATTGCATAAAAATTGGGGCCAATTTTGTGATAAGCCTACCAAGCCTTGCCACAAATGTATTGAGAACATGTGGTCCAGCACACTAATCATGCACACATGGTATGCAAATCACAAAAATATATTGTTAATAATATGCTAGATATTTTTAAAGTATTGACTTTTGTTTTCACATTATTCTCTGATTAATAGTTCCTGGAAAAGCAGCTCTCACTGATATTGTTTTCAGAGACTGTGATGATTTCCTAAAAACCCTGCTTTTCCCCTGTTCCTTCCTAAAAGAATTCAACTGCTGACATTCTAGGCCGAACAGAGACTACTCTAAACCTCTTCCGCCTGCTATGCTTGTTCACCTGGTAAATATATATAATCACAGGTTGCTAAGACCAAGTAAGCACAGCTACACACCTAACTCCCATCATTATTCAGCCCTGCTCTTGACAAGCAACCATTACTCCTTCATTCTCGAGCCTTGTCCCTGATGGTAGCCACAACTCCTTCTCATTGAACACTCCCCATCAAAAGTCCCATTTTGAGTCTGTCCTTTCATAGCACCCCTTTCATGCTCACGATCATATAAAAGACCTTAATAACCTGTGCAAGCCTAGGGCAATCTGGTTTCTAGAGTAATCCCTTTCAAGTTTGAAATCACCCTGTCCTGCTGAAGTTGTATATTTCTTCCTCCTTTTTTTCCTAACACTTCCCAATGTAGTTTCTGTTCCAGTGATGTAGATTCTCTTTGTGGGCAGATTTGTACATCACTTTCAGGTTTTCAAAGAATAATTTGACTGGCTGGAAATGCTTTTAGGATTTTGTAGGAACGAATGAATTCAGCTCTCTTCTTACAATTCTTCCTCTTTCCTTCTTTTTGTCCATGCATTTATCTTATATGTGTTCATAATTGTTCTGTGTGTGGATTCATGATAGAACTATGTTATTAACAAAATTTAACACATTCAAAATGTTAAATTTTTCAGTTGCTTGGTATTATATTTGTGGCATTTGATGCAAGACTTTTGTAAAGTCAATTGGTTTTAGATAATTCTGCTAATATACTAAAATGGTGTCAGAATACTTGTATACTTGTTAAATATTTATTGCAAATGAAACAAACTGAGGGAAGATGAAGACAGTATGTTTTGCCCCTTTCCCCAAGTACTTTATACAATCATCTCAAAGGTGATATTTAAGACCTGAGATAATTGTGTCCATATTCAATTAATGAATGCTTCCAAATTTATGTGCATTATGAATAGTTTAGTTATAGGGTGTGAAGTGAAATCATACTGGCTACAGGGTGTCTTCAAAGAATCATTTTTAACCTAATAAAATTGGATGTGCTTGTTAATAGAGACTATGGGTAAGTAATATTCACCTGTTTTCTGAATGGGGAAAGGTTTTTGAGAAGAAAAGTAACACAAAGATGTAATGGAAAAGATGCGTAGAGTTTTTTTTTTTTTTTTTTTGCCATCCCGGGGATGAAACTACGTAGAGTTGAGTACATGAAGAATTCATCTAGTATGATAATGAAAATTAACTATAAATTGAACTTAATGGCAAAGTATAAGATAGCAAAATATAAGACTAATATGTTTTACTATATAAAGATGCTAATAAAACTATAAGGGAAAAACTAACCAGCAGGGAAATAAATACTAGCTACATTCATGAACAAATAACAAGAAAAAAAACCCCAAAGTAATCAGTAACTGAAATGACATCAGTATTAATTAAAAGAATGCTAAATTAATTAGATGAGAGTTTTGACTATGGAATTTCGGAAGAATGACTGAAGATAATTTTCTCAGTAATCACTGATACTTTCAAAAGGGCATATTAATACATTACACATGGAAGAATACATTGGTAACAATTCTTTTGCAAAACAATTTGACAAATATACTGACAATCCTAAATATATTGCTATCTTTTGAGAAAGTTATTCTACTTCTATGAATCTATGCTGAGGAAACATTTGAACATCCAGACAAAATTTGATGAAGTTCCTTTGATATATAGTGTTAATTATACTCTGGGGCTGGGGATATAGCTCAGTGGAATAAGCGCTTGCCTAGCAAGCACAGGGGCCTGAGTTCAATCCCCAGTACCGCAAAAAAAAAAATAATAATAATAATAATTATACTCATAGTATTTTTTCAGGCTGGCTGTGGAATTCTATCTAAAACCTTGTCACTTTCCCCATTTTACATTGATTAGTTAAGGTGACTAAAGCCTTCCGAATCCTTATTATGGTCTATTTTAGGAAGTCCCATGGATATATAGTACGAGTTCCCATGCTATGCACTTCATTCTATTTCCAAATGGGTATGCATGACCAGCACTGGTCGATCAAGACTTTGATTAAGTTTGCTGTTTTAATATTCTGCAGCAAAGGACACTGATGTGTTAGTCTCTGGAGTGCTGGCAACTAAATGACCATTCAGGTGTGGCAGAAAGGCTTGCTGGGATGGTAGCTTCTGTTTTTCCTTGGGGAACTCATTAAAAGTTGAAAATGCCTCAGAGTCTCTTAGAGGCTAGTTACACCACAATTTCAACAGCACAGCAACTTGTTCTCCCCAAGCTCAGTCATCTAGTAAATGTCTTTAAATGGGTATTTGCTACAAAATCATGTCACCTTTCCACTGATGTGTCATGTTCTTAGTTCTAATTCTTCCAACCAATGTTATGATAGATGTAGTTAGAGACTGGATATAGCCACAAATCAGTGCTGAGATCAATAAAACAGACTGGAGTCAGACACAACAACATGGGATTTGAAAGAAAACAGCTCTGGTAAGCATATCACAACAGCCACATATATTCATTGAGTATTCATTAGAAGTTAGGTACTGTGTGAAAATCTTTACATAGTTTGTTGCATTTAATTAGCTTAATAATCTGTAAAGGGAAAAGCTATTATAATTCTTATTTCACAAAGGATAAAATTTGGACTCTGGTGATTTTGTTTCTGAGCCCCCGATTTTAACCATGGGATAAATGTGAAATGTGCTGGAGAATGAAAATCTTGTGATTGCCAATCCAGTGTCAACAACTGTAGAGTCCAGTCTCCAAAGAATTTCTGTGAATATTATATTTAGTTCCATAGACCTGAACAAAGTTGGTTACACTTGCTGGCAGGGAGAATTTTGTCTAAAAATCTCAAATACTTGGCTGGACCTGCTGGCATCTCCTCCACATATCATAGCCAACTGACCACTTCTGTGACTAAGCTGAATGAATCTTAGCAGACTAGAGGAAGATCCAGAAAGACATAAGGGAAAATCCTTCCCCTAACATCCCATGCCTTTCAACACAGAATAGAACTGAACATCTTTCTTCTTTTGATTATCTCAGACGATCCTACCATTCCTTTCAAAATCATTTGATCATATGAACAATCCTGCATTGAATGAGTTCAAGTTCTCTGTTGTTGGGAGGATGAAACTGCATATTTCAAAAGCTGAGAGATTGTTCTTAGAGAAGGGTGGTCTCTGCTTGTCTTTGGGGGTTACATTCCATGAATTCACTGGATGCTGAAGCTGCAGATAATACTAAGTGCTAGATACATTATCATTTTCCTACATATACACACTTCTATTAAAGTTTAACATATAAATTAGGCACAGTTAGAGATTATCAGCAACAAAAATAAAATAGAAAAGATACAATTATGCAGTATAATAAAAATTATATGAATGTAATCTCCCTCTTTCTCTGTGAAAATATGGTACTGTAGATTTTAATCTTGTCGTATGATTTTTGTCCTTTCTATTACGTTAAGAAATTTCACCTTCCCAATTTGTGGGTTTTCTTTTTACTTTGCTGGTGATTTCTTTAGATGTACAAAAACTTTTCAGAAGGATGAGGTCCCAATTATTGATTCTTTGAAGTGTTTCCCTTGCAGCTTCATTTTTGTTCATGAACTCTCTGCCTACTCCTATGTCTTCAAGATTTTTACCTACTTTGTCTTCCAGTAGGTTTAGAGTTTCT
>PVLD010011724.1:0-63799 GCA_004027595.1 Dinomys branickii
ATCCCCTACTATCTTATCTATAATTTGGTATTTTCTTTAATGTTTTTGTGTTAACTAATGTGAAGATAACTATGTAATACAACATCCAGTTCTAATTCCCTACTATATTCTGTATAACTTTGTATTTTCTGTATTGTTTATGGCTTTTCTGGTTCATATGTCTCCATTCTTTTGTCTTTAAAATAAAATTTAAAAAAAATTAAAAAAAAATAAAATGGAGCAAGAAGAAATAAATCATAAGCAGTCTGCATTAAGTTAATCAATTAAAAATTGGAAATAAGATGTCATTGATATTTTAAATTTTTAAAAAATCAGTAATCGCTAGATTAGAAATTTGAAGAGACTCAATAAATAGGAAACCAAGAACACACACACAAAAAGAACATTTAAAAATCTGAAGAATGTGTTAGGGAATGCAAATATTGCTTACACATACTTTTACATAAAAGAATCTCTGGAACAGGGATCAGCAGACTTTTTCAGAAAGAGACTGATACTAAACATTTTCAACTTTGCAGGCCAGTCTCTGTCTTCGTAAATACTCCATCCTGCCTTGTACTTCCAAAGCCACTATAGAAAAGTCACAATAATTATGTGGCCATGCTCCAATAGATGCTTATTTGCAACAGCTAGCAACACCCTAACTTGTTGTATAGACTTAGCTGGCCATTCTCTCTTCTAGAACCAAAGAACACAAAGGATGAAAATGCAATATTTTGAGAGATGAATGTGAATAATTTTTCAGGAATAAAAAAATTCATTCATATCTCCACTCAAAAGAATTCTTTGAGAGCTAATTAGAAGTAATTGAAAACAAATTAACATAAAGACACATTACAGTAAATCCAACAAAATATCAGAAAGAGGAAATAGTTTAAAAACCATCTAAGGGAAAAAAACGCTGACTTACAAAGGAGCAATAATTCCATTTATCGACATATTAAATTATTACGAGATTTC
This sequence comes from Dinomys branickii, assembly GCA_004027595.1. Classification (NCBI taxonomy): domain Eukaryota; kingdom Metazoa; phylum Chordata; class Mammalia; order Rodentia; family Dinomyidae; genus Dinomys; species Dinomys branickii. The sequence goes on from PVLD010011724.1 coordinate 961, forward strand.
TTATCGACTTAATCATCCAGGAGAAAAAGGATGAATATAAGCAAAGTGTCTATCTTAACCTCAATTTGATACCCTACTAATTCTTATGATAAAAGAAGAGCAAATTGAATGCCTTTATGATGAAAAAGGTAAAAATAGTTTATCACTATTAAAATACACTAAAAGCTATAAAGCATGAACTTCAGCAAGAATAGAAGCCAATAAAGAATGAATAAATGATAACAAAATGGAAAGACACCTTTGTGATCCCAGATACTCAGAAGACAGGGGCAGGAGGGTCCCAACGTTGAGCTCATCTTTGGAAATTTAGCAAGACTGTTTCTTACAGTGAAGAAAATAAAAAAGGGGTTGGGAATGTAGATTAGCAATCACTGGGTTCAATTCTCAGTCCCACAAAGAGAGGAAGAAGGCAGAGAGAGAGAAGAGAGACAATTTATTCCCATTTCTCACAGTAGTAGTTATGTTCTGTTAATCTGAAGAGAACACAATTCATGAATACTAAACCACTGCTTTCCATGGAAATATATGGAAATATATACAAATAGATCTACAAGTAATGATCTATATTTATGGTTATTTCATACAGATTATAATCTTAAACTCTAAAAATACCTCATCCTAGTACATGTAGATTTTATTAATTTTCATTGTACAAAGGAGAGATTCAGGTCCAGAAGTTTTAAATGGCTTGTAACCTCACAAATATATGCCAAAACTGAGAATCAGCCTCAGTCCACCTGGCCCCTGAACTGGAGCTTCCAGTGCATAATTCAAGCCCATGCCCCGTCCACTCTCTGGCCATCTCCATGTGAACACCAAGAAAGAAGGGTGCGCTCAGCGTTGCACGGCCCCCGCTGTGAGTGTGTGTGTTGGCTCACTCCAATTTTCCATTCTCATGTGCACATGAACAAATGAATATAAAACCTGTGAGTGTGGGTGTCAGGCTTCCAAATAAATTCTTGCAAGTAGGCAATCTTATAAATTAGCCATCTGGGAAAAATGAGGAGGGACCGTGTATCTATCTGTATTCAATGATAGCAATGTGTTTTACTATTAGTTGAACAATTAGATATGATCTGTTTTGTTCTTTAAAAACAAAAGCTTAAAATATTAGACAGATACAACACAGGGACATTGCCCATGAAATAAGTAGCTCGTGTCAGGTTGTGTGTCTCTTGGGGAGTAAACTGGGATATCAAATTGCACAGAAAACAGTTAACATAATAGGCTCAACTCAGCTATTCTTAGAAACTCGTAAGGTGAGCTTTTGGCTAGAGTCTGGGAATAACATTTCTGGCAGGTTCCCATCAATTCCTGAATGATAAAGATGATTCACTAGAGCTAAAGGATTTGCGCAAACAATGTGATTTGTGTTCAACACCTGTTTGGCTTTTGGGATCCTGTAATTATCTACTCTCGCTAGGTGGAGGTTTCTAAGTCTAAAAACCCTGGGCGCTAGGTCTCTAACAAGCCTCCGCGGTACACAACATTTTACTTGCATTGCCACAACTCACTGCTGGAGGAATTTCGTGAGCCACTGAGAGAAAACTCTGGACCTTGCCTGGTTTCCTCCAGACTTCACTCCATGTACCCTGTTCCTTGCTTGATTCCTTTGCATCCTTTTGCTGTAAACACGGAGACATACTGAGCCCTGCAAAATCTGCCTCAATGGATCCCCCAAAGCTCCAGGCAGTCGAGGACCACATACAAACAAATTAGGATATTTTATTCAGTCTTAAAGAGAAACATCGTGCCATTTGCAACAATACAGATGAACCCGGAAGACGTGATGCTGAATAATGTGAGCTGAATACACGAAGAAACCTGATGTAGAATCTCATTTACATGTGGAACATTAGAAAGTTCAATGCATCGAAGCAGAGAATGGATCTGTACTAACTAGGGACAGAGATTTGACCGAGGGTATGAAGTAGGAGTTATTTAGTATGCTTAAATCTAGGAACTAATGCTCACCGTGATGATGGCCACAGTGGTTTATATCGCACTGTACACTAGAAGAAGTGAAGTCTATTTTAAGTACTCTTACCCTTCACCGAAATCTGCTATGTGAGGAGGTAGACATGTTCACTTATTTACTCACAGCCATCATTTCACTGGGAAAATTTACTAAAACATTGTGTTGTACACTTTGCATATGTACAGTACTTACTTCACGATTTTAAAAACTTCTCAAAAGAAATATTTAAAATTATTTGTTAAAAATGTATAAATTTAGTGACTGTTGCTCCTATCCATAATGGGATACCTACTAAAGGACTTTCTCATTATGAATGATAATAAACTGGCAAAATATATGACATCTGTCTTTCGCAGCATTAAAAAGCAGGCAGAGCAGATCTTAATACCGCAGAGAAGGTTGAACATGAGATGAGCTGCAGGTTTACCCGGTGCTTTGCCTGGGAGGCCTTTGGACATCATGGTTCAAGAGGCTGAGGCTCAGCTGTGGCGGCAGCCTCAGTGACCTGAGAAGTGAGTGTTTGTCCTAGGCTGCAAAGTAATTAAACTTGGAAAGATAGCAGGAAACAGCCACACAGAGTGGCGGATCTCTGTACTTGCACTGTGCCTATGTCTGCTTCCACCAAGCATTCATGAGGATTGGGAACACGAGTAAGTTTCAGAGAGAGACGCTATTCACAACTGTGAACACGCCCTCAGGGCCAGGCAAAGAGCCCTTGATTCAGAGTTTATACTTGTATTATGCACTAAGGCATGGATCAGGTGAAAAGCAGAAAATGCATGGAGTAGAAGCAAGAGGGTTAAGAATGAATTTAAACTGGGCGTGGTGGTGTAAGTAGCTAATCCCACCTAGTGCAGTGCCCTCGTGGGGTTCAGAAGCAGGGGGACTGGAAGTTAGAGCCCAAGTTTCTCATTAACTCAGTGACTTGGTGAGACTGTCTCAAAATAAAAAGTGAAAAATGGACTGAGGATGCGTGAAGGCCCTAAATTCCATCCCCAGTAATGAAAAACAAAAAATCTGGTATATCTCACTGGCTAACTGTCCCCAGTATTGAAAATGCTTACTGTCAACGTTGAGCAGTAACCAGCGTGGTACAGATGCCTGCAGTCATAAGACTCTTAGTCTGATACTGTATTTTTGTTGCAGTATTTTCTTACAGTATTTTTTTAAATTTATTTTAAAAATAAAAGAAGGAAAACATATTAACAGACAGACATCCATTTACAAAATAGCATAAGAACAATACATGCAATACAGAGCTACAAAGTCGCAGGAAATTATCAATGGTTGTTGTACAGTATTTTATTCACTGCTTACTAATTGAAAACAATCATTCTAATATATTAAATGAAAACATGTCAGTTCATGAAGATCTAGGAAGCAAGTTTCCTCCATCTATCACCAGCCTCCTCCTTGAACGCAGATCCAAAATAACTCCACACATTCTTAAACAGAATAAATTACTAAAACACAGTGAGCTTTTTTCCAAACCCGATTAATACAAATTAATATTCACAGTATCTACAACCCAAGACCTTCCAGTTATATTTGAAGACACCAAAATGAGCTCCAAACTTTTTTTGGAACTCACAACCTTGCGCTTTGCCGGGCAGGCGCTGTGCCGTGGAGCTACATCCCCGCCTCTCGCGCTGTAACTTTTGAAGACACTTTAGTTCCACCACGTGCTACCCTATTGCACAGAGCATCTAGTCGGGTGCCAAAGCAGGTCGGTGCCATTCTGTGCTCCATGATCCAGACAGCTTAACATTCCCAGAGCAAGTCTCCAACAAGGTCATTTCTCTGTTCCAAAACCACTCTTTCCCCAGTGGATGTTAGTTTCATTGAGGAGAAGCCCTGAAAAATAAAGAGTTGCATATATTCAATTTATAATCTTCAATATAGTAAGGTCAGTAATGCTTCAAGAACGCTGAAACATCTCCGCTCTGAAATTATAGAAAGCTCTGTGTACTATTAAACCACTAATGAAGTACAGTAGACAAATTCAGTTAGAATACAAATTGGCATGAGTATAAATAACAGCAGCCTGTTTAATATGTAAATAACAAATTCTGCCCTCAGCAGATGCTGGTTTCTATTTGCCAGTCCTCAACAAAACCTTTAAAGATATTTCCAAATTGTGGGGGAGGGGGGAGAAACAGAGAGAAAGGAAGAGGGAGAGAGGGATTTCATTTATTTTTGTAATCTATTCTGATCACAGCAATGCCTGCTGGCAGAAATACTTTGATTTTAAAGGACAGAGCATATATCACCAGGCAAATCTATTGCGATAAAAAAGGTTGTTTTGTGTATAATAAAAACATTAATTCATAAGAACTATAATAAATATTCTTAATATGATAGTTGTAAAGCCATTTTGCATTAGTGTTCCACATTAAATAAAAAAAAGAGGGAGGGAAATAAGGCATAGAAAGAAAGCTAAGGGGAAACGTCATTTGTATTACTACTTGTATTAGCTACTTTTCTGTAGCCTGGACAAAATACCTGCAGCTTAAGTGGGGAGAGGTTTATCATGCCCTGTGCCTTTTAGAGGGTAGAATCCACCTTTACCGGGCTCCACGGCAGAAGGAGCACATTGGAGGGGCCTAGAGGAGCAAAAACGGCTCACACCACAGCAACCAGGGAGCAGAGAGGGGGGGGAGCAGCGGAGGACAAGACTGTATCCTTCCATGTCACATCCCCACCTCCTAATAGCACATTTTACTTTACAATGGATGAATCCACTGCTGAGTAGAGCATCCTCATGGTGCAGTCACCTGGGAAATACAAAAGACTGGGGCATGTTTCAGACCTGAACTATCAGGTTGATAATATCCCTTAGTTGCTGTAGACTGATGAGGTCCGCAAATTCCCAAATGAGTTTACAGTGAAGGCTAAAAAAAAGAGGCAAATGGAATGATTTCAGGGCTCCAGGGGGATCAAAACCCTCTCACAGTTGAGATCAGATCCAGGTGTCCTTGGCTCTGTCCCTGTCCTATACTTTGAGGCTTTCCAACTTCATCCACCATGACAGGCCTTAGGAGGGATTAGTGATTCACAGAAGTTCACTTACTATGAATCCACTGCCCAACTCCAGACAAGGAGCCTAGGCCTTGGACAGACTCACAGGTAAACATGCATAGCCAGTTGGTTAATCCTGCTCAGGGCTGCTTTGTAGCAGTCTCTATAGCTAAAACACAGTAGCGTTATTTCAAGTTATGGTGTTCATTAGTTCTGAGCACTCTATGCTACTCAAAAATCCCCTTTTTTTAAATCTCCTTTATTTATCTCCTTTAATTTCCTCTCTCGTTAATATCATCACTGCCCCTCTAAAGCTAGGTGGATAACTTATAATCCCTTAACCATATTATTCACTGAAAAAAACTTTCAAGTATGTTGTCAAATTTCTACCATCTTCTTCTAGAAAATTACTCACATTTACATTTCTCCTTTTCCTCTGTCTTCCTGTACGATGAGAAAGGTGAGGCTGAAGATCTTCTGTTTGACTTGTGCACTGCCATATCACTATATCATCTGCTTCTTTCTTTTAGTGACATTAACTAAGGGCACTTTGAAATTCTAGGGTTTCCTGGTGCTTCTAAGCTAAAGTCCCAGTATGTGGTATTTGACTGAATTTTCATTTATATTAAATAAACTATTTATAATTTACCAAAAATTCCTAGATTTGATGCTGCAAAAAATTCTACTATTGCCAAATCATGAATACACCAGCTATGACCCAAGGTACAACAAGCACTAGTGACACATTATCCAAGACTCTTCAGAAGGGTCACACATTTTTGGGGTTTACAATTCCTGGGTCCGCACCCCTCACATTCTATCACTTTCAATTATTGCAAAGCATGTGTTCAGTCAGGCATGGCGGTATACATCAGTGTCCCATCACTCTGGAAAGCTAACACTGGAGAACTGAAAGATCAGGCCCAGCCTAAGCCACTCAGATATTTTAGGAGACCTTGTCTAAAAATAAAAAACAAAGAAGACCTTGAGAAGTAGCTCAGGGCTAAGACTGCCAAAACAAATATTACATTGGCAGCATCCCATGCCCAAGTACAGGTTCCTGTTGAGTAAAACAATTTTTTACTTCAAATGAGAAAATAGTCCAGTAAGAGCTAACAATAAAAATGGTGGATACTTATACAAGGAGAACTCAGTAGATAAGAATTTAATGCAATTGATCCAGCTATTCAATTACACCTCTAACAACACAGCGGTATACTCTTGTTCTACCCAACCAGGCAGAGAAATTGGATACATTTAAGCCCTCATTGTATCATATCCATATCAAAGTCAAAAAGGAAAAGGGGTTTCTCAATGTTCTGTGTTCTCTTAACCAAAAAAACATTTTTTTCCATGTCATTTTCATGTAGCTCATTTTTAGGGAAAAAGTGGCAGAGCAAAGTAATTCTAGTTTGTAAACCTGTGTTCTAAGATGGAGAGAGAGCACTTATACTGGATTAACCAATCAATAGTGCTAGGCACAGGAGTTCTCTAAAACCAATACTATTAAACAACCAATCCAAAAAGTATAAAAAATTGTTGCCTCAAGATTCAAACCATCTATAGTCCCATAATTCTAGGAGTTTGAAGCAGGAAGCTAAGTTCTCGCCCAGCCTGAGAAACTTAGGAACTTATCAAAAGCCTGTCTCAAAATCAAGATAAAAAAGGGCATGGGATGTATATCAGTGCAAAGACCCTGCATTCAATCCCCGGTACTGCGTGCACGCATGCACGCACACACGCACACACGCACACACGTGCACACACATGCACGCACATACACACATGCATACACACACACAGGGAAAGACTCATTGCAGGTACTAATAAATATAATCCTCTTTTAAGTATCTAAATAAACCAAAATAAATGTATAGGTATGAAATAACTCTGAAAGTAATTAAACCAAAGTGATATTCATAGAACTTCATTTATGAGTATATGAGTAGTGTTATGAATTCCTTTTATGTTTTTCTCTAACTTTCCAAATTTTGTGACATACAAAATACTATTGAAATATATTTTGAGGGAAATACATAGAATTTTAGGAATAAGTTTGTAGAAATGCCAAAGAAGGTATTACATGTAGGACAGAAATATTTTATTGAGAATTTTTCTGCACATACATATACATGAATATATACTGTGTCTACATATATAGACACATATACTCTGTGTACAGGTCCACATGAAAAATAGTTTCTCATTAACTATCCCTTCATATCTGTAAATGTATAGTACTAAATACTAGTATGCTTCCCTCAAGTTTTGCAACACAATTATAAATCTTGATATAATGATCCAATTTAAGAACTTTTGTCCTTTATTAAAACTAAATTAAATTCTGTCTTTAGATTTTATTTTTCATATTTACCAAAACTACAACCTCATAATTATTTTTATCCAAATAATATATCCATTATTATTTCTGTTTTGACACTTAGGTCTCCACTGTTCTTCCTATTGCACTGAGTTCACCACTCGAACTCCTCTTGCTAATGGCACCCATGTTTTCATTTTACTCATTCAGAATGGTTGAAAGGCACTGATATTTCCTTATGTAAGCAAAGGATTGATGTGGAAGATAGAGAAGTATGGTAGAAATTGGAATACAGGGGAAATGCTAGGAGAAATGGGTCAGATACGGGTACCTAACTAAGGCCGGGTGGGATGCGGTTATAGAAGGTAGACCTGGGAAGGACTAGTAAGAAATGTTTCCCACAATAGTGTCCTCTCATATGATGCTAAGAATTTCACTAAGCAAAATTCATGTGGGACCCATTATAAGTAGACCCTTCAGCATCATTGTATATTAACAGCTTCTAATGCGTAATATTTATTCCTTCTTACAGCAAGTTGTCTCTTTCATAACACCTCTCACTTCCATAGACGTATTACCCAAGTTTAGATTTTCAATTTAGCAGTGTGTGGCAGCACAAGACCATGAACAAATCATCTGTAAATCTATTGTTTTTTAATTCTGATTATGCCCAAACATGAAAACATTTCAATCTGAGGTAGGTTTCTTGTTTTAAGAATGATTATCATGTTTATATATAGGCGGTGATTAAATTGTGCTCTTCAGCTTTACTTTAAAAGTTGATACCATAATTTAGTTTCAATTAAGATCCCAGCTTATTCTGACAGTATTTAATTAAAAGGAAGAGAAAGAACTGGAGGCTATCTTTTCTACATCAACAAAAAAATGTGTTGTTTTCAATAGCCAACTCAAAAAGCTGCACTGTGAATTACAAAGGAAAGCTCCTAAATTTAGCGTAGAAATATTACTTTGTAGATTTGTTTAATGTTCTCCGTACTTTCTGTTCATATAAGAATAACAAGTCTAGCCTCTATAATATGTTCTGAGATGGTCACATGGGGCATAATTTAATTGTTAAAAGATTTCATTGCAGAAGATAAATGCTTGGGATATAAGAAATCTTTTTTACCAATTGTTGCTCTTTTCTTGAATTCGACCAATGCTTCTGAAAGCATCTCAGATGGGGTTAGATTTGCACCACCAGAGTTTTTTTAAAGAGTAGAAGGAAGAAAATACCCTTCACTGGCTCTAAATGTCAGAGAATTCTGGTGTGTAACCTCTGAATGAAGGCTTGACTAAATCACAGGGAGAAAGAACCACAGAAAAAGCTTATCAGGAGCTATAAATTGTGTCAAGATAAATCTAACTGTGGTTGGCACCTTTACCCATCTGTTTAAATCACCTGAAAACGCTTTCATAGGTGAACGTGACCTTGATGAATTAGATCCCGGGGGAGGGAGAATAGGCTGCCTTCTTTTCTCTTAAACAGAAATTTTTGTATTAACACAAATGCAATCCATTTAAAGAAGAACATACTACTAAAGAAAAGATCATAATTTATGTAAGTGATGGAAAAATCCTGAGCTAAGACTAAAGTTTGTGAAATATCCTTAACTTTTGAAACATTTTCATCTGATTTTCCAAATGGAATAACCACATTCAGGGAGGAAAAACTAACCAGAACACTGAATAAAATCTACATATCAGATACATAAGAAATCAGTTTTTAGTATAAATGTGTCTTATCACATATTTTAGAGACCATTAACCTAAAACATTATCATGTGTCTGGTTTGACTGTACCTGACATTTTCATAGAGAAAAGTAAATAACTACTTTATTTCTGTAGTAATGTATTTGAAATCATAAATACTATAATCTGATACATGTTGTCTTTGCATCTTTATTCCTCAGTTTCATTTGTTTTTATTGTGAAGACTAACTGAAAATTATATGAATACAAAGAGCAAGAGAACGAACACTTAAAATTTTCCTTCCAACAGTTGGAAATTTTCTACAAGTAATTCAATATGAGCATATTGTTCACATAATCACTGTAAAGTGAGTGAAAATTTTCATTACACTACTTATGTACTCAGTAAAACACTGGGTATATTTTCTAAGGAACATGAGATAATTCTAACAGAAAGGCTTGACGGATGAGAGTGAAAAGATCTGCCAGACATGAGATCCTGCAAGAAATTTATTTTGAGGAATTTTCCCAGTTCCTTTTGGGGAATTGGTATAAACAGAGCACACCTTAAGTTTTAAGTGGGACTTTTTTTTTTTTTTAGAAACATAAAAGTACAAAAACATATTGACAAACAGACACCAATTATCATAAAAAATAGTACAATCACAACTAATCTATAGACAAGGTGATATGGTCTCAACAGTGGGTTCATACATTTACAATTCGAAGATATCAATGGATAAAGCAATAACACCTTAAGTTTTAATTCCTTTATCCTTCTCCTTGTCCCCTCTCCTATCCCCTTCCTCTTCTGCAACAAGTCTTCCCTTTTGCTTTTCTACAGTCCACCCTTTATTTTCCTTTATTTATGTTTTATGTTTCTCATATAACAGGAACCGTGCACCTTTCTGTCCCACTTGTTTCCCTCCACATTACAATCTCAAGTTCTATCCATTTTCCTTAACTGACATAACTACGTGCTTCATTATCGAGGAATGGCGTTTCACTGTGTAAGGGTCTGATCAAAACGTATGGGGTACGTATGAATGAAAAAATTACAGTAAAGGATATGTTGTCATTAGTTTGCCTCAAAATATGCCCCATTCCTTTAAATACTTTTACCCCATTGTTCTTACTACTTGCTGAAGCGGTCTTGGAAGTCCTCTTTAGTGCGTGTCTTTATGAAGTTTGCTCAAAACCCCAGTGAATGCTATGATTGAGTGCCATCCAAGGAAAGACAGCTCATGAAAATATTATAGTGTGCTCTCATCTACCTTACTCACTGGTTCTAGCACTATGTGGCTTCTGGCCCTTCTGCAAAGTCAAAATGACTATGGAAGGTAAAATTTTTGAATTGCTTCAGGACATGCAAGCAACCATAGCAGCCCAAGTAAAGACACTCACCAAAGAAGGTTTTCAGAACTCCTTCATAAAGTGGCAAACACGATGGGATAATTATGATTAAAGCAATAGGGAGAATTTTAAAGGAGATTTGTGGCAATGGTTATTTTTCATTTTGAAATATTACATTTTATGTTGAGAAAAAGAACAAAGATAAAACAATACAAAAACGATAAAAATGATACAGAATTTCAAAACAAGATGATAGGAAATTAACAATGATTGTTGTATTACATATTGTTCTATCTTACTGTAATTTAAAAAGTCTAAACAGTCACTGTATTTTCTATGACATCGTGCTCATGTACCACATTTTCTTTGTAAATGCATCTGTTGAGTCATCTGTTTCTACAACTTAGCTATTGTAACTTGCACTGCTATAAAGGTGATATGTATATGTAGAACTATAGCATATACATGATGTTTTTAACTCATTCAGTATACCAGGACAGGTACAGCTGGATCAAATGGAATGTCTATATTTAATTTTTGCAGAATCTTCATACTGATTTCCATCATGACTGCACAAGTTTACATTCCCACCAAGAATTGAGAAAGATTCTTTTTTCTCTCATGTCCTCATCAGAATTTGTCTTGTTTTGTACTCTTACTGATAGTCATTCTGACTAGGGTAAGATGGAATCTCAGAATATTTTGATTTATATGTACATTTTATATTATGACTAATGATTGTGAATATTCTTCTCTGTATTATTTTCAATTTGTACTTCTTTTGAGAAATGCCTATTCAATTCATCTGCCAAGTTTTTGATTGGATCATTTCTTTTCCAGGGTTTAATTTTTTTTTTTTAATTCTGTGTATATGCTAGATACTAGTTGTCTAACAGAGGAGTAGCAAGCAAAACAACTTATCCCATTCTTCAAGTTGTCTTTTCCTATTGTAGATTGTTTCCTATATGTACAGAAACTTTTTGCTTTGATGTAAAGGTGATTCTTGATATTAATTCCTGTGCTCCTGAAGTTGTATTTAGGAAGTCTTTGCTGTGCCTATGGCTTCAAGTGTTTCTCTTATCTTCCAACAGTTTCAAAATTTTGGTTTTTATATATAGTCTTTGTTTTATTTTGACTTGATTTAGTGCAAGGGGAGATATATGGCTTAATTTCAATCTTCTCCATGTAGATAACCAGCTTTCCCAGCAACATTAGTTTAAAAGGCTATCTTTTCTTCAGCATGTGTTATGGTTTGGTTCTGGAAGTTCTCCAAAGCCTCATGCTGTCATCGGGCAGGCTTCTAGAGTTTATGATTGAGTCATGGATGTGAGTGCTACATCACTGCTGGGGCAGATAGTTTGCATATGTAAAGGACAGAAGAGGCTGCTTGTCGACCACTAGATGCTTTTGCTATTGTTGCTTTTGCTTTCTTCACCCACCATGAACCATTGCCCTCTGCCATGTGCCACTCTGCATTGGAGCCAGCCCAACATGGACTGAAACCTCCACAGACTGTGCGCTAAATAAACCTCTGCTTCCTTAATTCTGGGTGTCAGGTATTTTGTCTCAGCAATGAGAGAAAGTTAACCAAGACAGCATGTATTGTGACTCGTTTGTCAAAACTCTGGTAGCTGTTTCTGTCTTCTGTTCTTACACATCTATTTTTGGCCAGTCCATGTTGTCTTTGTTACTACTACTTTGTGATATAACTTGATACAGAACTGTGTTGCCTAGTCCTTTGCGTTTTTGCTCAGGATAGTTTTGGCTGCTCTGTGTTTCTTGTGGTTCAGTGTAAATTTTAGGATTGTTTTTTCTAGATATAGGTCAGCAAGGAATGTTGTTGGTATTTTAATAGATATTGTATTAAAGCTATAGATCACCCCTGGTAATATGGCCATTTGACAATGTTAATTCTGCTATCCAGGAAAAAGGAGTATTTTTCCATGGTTTTCCATCCTCTTCAATTACTCTCTTTGGAGTCCTATCATTTTCATTTTAGATACCTTCTTTCACCTCCTTAGATAGATTGATTCCTAGGTTTTTAAAAGCTATCATGAATGGAATGTTTTTCTGAATTTATTAAAGTTTAAATTTTAAAATTTATTATTGTCTTGGTTAGTTTTTTCTCATTGCTGAGAAAATATCCAGTGCCCAAAATGAAGGAAGGAAAGGTTTATTTCACTTACAGTTTGTGGAGGTTTCAATCCATGCTTGGCTGGTTCCGAGGCACAGTGGCACATGGTGGAGGGCAACAGTTCATGGCTGTGGAACGGCAAAGCAACAAGAGCAAAGGGAGTGGTGGCAAGCAGCCTTTTTCTCTCCCTTACATTGTAAGCAGGCTACCCCCACCCAGGGGGCGTGTAGCACTCCCATAATGTCCATGCCCTGCTCTTGCACAGGCTCAGGATGAATACAAAGTAAGCACCCTGGCTCTCTGCTGGGTCATATAGTTAAACTTCTAAACTTCTCATATTGACACAATAAACAACACCCTAGAAGGGTAAGGGCATGTCTTTTTTACCTCAAGATGCAAGAACTGCTGAGGCACTTAGCCAAACCTCTAGACTTCCCAAGTTGACACAATGTATCAACCATAGCAATTATAATAAAAGGTACCCTGCTATGAATCTTTTCCATGATACTCTCCCTCACTTCAAATGCACTTACACCATGGTTTTTTGCCGCTTTCAGAAGCAGCTCTGGAATCTTTCTGGATGTATTCACTCGTGATGTGCAAGAATGCTATTGATTTTTGTGCATTGATTTTTTTATCCTGGTACTCTGCTGAATTTATCAGCTGTAGGAGTATTTTGGCAGTTTGGGGGATCTACTATCTATAGTATTGTATCATCTGCAAATAGAGGTAATTTAACTTTTCTTTCTACTTATATCCTTTTAGTTTTTCTGACTTTCCTGATTATGCTGGCTAAAGATTGAAGTACTTCTTAAAATTTTGGATTTTAAAAAGTACACTGGTTTTGCGGTCTATAATCATTACATTCATCATGGCAAGTTGATGTTATGTGGATGTACCAACCTGAGCACTATTTTGAACAAAAGTGGTGAAAGCAGACACCTTTGTTTCATTCTTGACTCTACAGGGAATATCTACATATTTTTCCCATTCATTAGGATGCTCACAGTGGGGTTGCCACATTTATCAGTTTGAGTTAAGGTTCCCTCGGTACCTATTTTTATCATGAAGGGGCAGTGGATTCTCTCAAAGACTTTCTCTGAATCTGTTGAGGTGACCATGTGATTTTTATCCTTGATTCTATTTATGTGGTATTTTACATTTGTTAGTTTATATATGTCCCATCCCTGGGCCAAAGGCAACTTTGTCATACTACATGATCTTTTCAATGATTTGGTAAATTCTATTTGCAAATATCTTATTGAAGGTGTTTGGGTCTGTGTTCCTCAAAGATATCAGGCTATAGCTTTTAAAGGTGATTTTTTGTTTGTTTGTTTGCTTGTTTGTCTTGGTGAGGAGTCTTTATCTAGTGTTGGTATTAGAGTAACACTAGACTTAAGAACTGAGTTTGGAAGATTGCCTTCCCTTTCAATTACATACAAATTACTGTCTCTTCTTCTCTAAGGTTCTGGTAGAATTGAGTGGTGACTCTGCCAAATTCTGAGCATTTCTTAGTTGATTGTTTGTGTTGCTGCATACATTTTATTGCTTGTCATTGGTCTGTTCAGGGCTTGTATATCTCCTCGATTCAATTTTGGTATGTCATACTGTTCTGTCAGTCATCTGGATTTTGGCAGTGTCTGTGGTAATTTCACCTTTTTCATTTCTAATTATATTGATGCATGTCTTCTCCCTCTTTTGTGTGTTTGGTTAGAGGACTTTCAATTGTGTTTATCCTTTCAAAGAAGCAACACTTTGATTCATTGATTTTTTTTTTAGTCTCAATTTCATTCATTTCCATTTCTATCTTTAAATTTTCTGTTACTTTTGGGTTTAGACTGTTCTTTATTTTTGAGGCCCTGGTTTACTTTTTTCAATCAATTTTTTCCAAATGTATCCAAGCACAGCTATTAACATTTTTCTTAGAACTGCTTTAATTGTATCTCAGATTATGATATATCATTTGAAGCTGAGAATCCTGATATTTCTTCTGTGATCTATTGATCATTGTGATTTCTAGCTGACCTTGCCTACTACCAACACCTTTCATTGAATTTCAAGGATTTCTGCTTGATTCCTTTTTACTACCTGTAATTCTTTTTTATTTTTTTATTTTTTTATTTTTTTTTTTTTTTTGGTGCCAAGGATTGAACTCAAGCGTTTATGCTTGCCAGATAGGTGCTTGTGCCACTGAGCTATATCCCTGGCTCTAATTCTTCACTGAGGTGGTCTTTTATATGCTTAATTATATTCTCTTCTTATTTGCATCTTCTTTAAATTTGTTGATCATCTATTTTATCCATTAATCTACTTGTTCATGTCTTTATTGATCTCAAGCATTTTACCTTTTAGTTTTTTGAGTTCTTTGTCTGGAAATTCATCCACTTCAGTATCTGTGAGATCAGCTTTCAAAGAGTTTTGAATTTCTGGAGGTATCTTGTTACCTCCTTTTCTCATAATTTTCGTTTTGAAGGTTGTAGATTATTTGTGATAGAAGCTCTGACACTGTGGTAGTAGAGCTGTCTTTAGTAAGTGGATTTATCCCACTATGTCCTTGACTCTAGGTATAATTCAGTGTGCACACAGCTACTCAACATACTCAAAGTATTAGGTTCGGTCCCTAGCAAGTAGATAACCAGTACTGGTAATATCAAATCTAAAGTCAACGTTATATCAATATATAAATCTTGTTGAAACATTTTCAACTCTTTCAATTACCTAAGAAGATGAGAGGATAATAATAAAGAATCTGCTGGAAGTTAGAAGGAAAAGGAGAGGGGAGCAACAGGAAATAAAGAAATGAAAGAAAAGGAGAAGTGATGGCGGGGACATCTGCAAATTTATGTGAGTACACCAAGAAGGAAGAAAATATACATGGGAAGCGTGAGAGGCTATATGCAAACTGAGTCCAAATAACGAGCTAGCAGTATCCAATTTTAGAAGACTTAAGAAGCATCTTCCGTGAGAACCTGACAAGTTAATGTCAATCATTGTAGATATTAAAACGGTCATTAGCATTCATGCACAGTCGCCTGTACACACGCACCCCACCCGCACACGGTGAGAGTGAGGCGGACCAGAGAGCCACACAACCTGCCCAGTCTGCAGCTCGCACTGTCTGCAGACAGCTCTGGAGAGTGGGCTGGTGCGCTGCCAGCTCAGAGGAGAAGGATTTCTTCGGTTGCCATGTAGGGGTATTTTTTATTTGGTGGCGATCTCTTTTTGATATATCCTGGATTATGGGTGTGTTTCCATGTGAAATTTTTCATTTTTTTTTTTTCTGGATACTAAGTTTGGCTCCTAGCACTGCTTTGAAAGGAATGAGTAACTGCTGGTAACATCAATACTTGAGAAACAAACAATGTAGTCTCAGGTATTGAGACCTTGTTTTAAAAGATTTCTACTATTTCACTACTCCAGGAAAGGTCAAGGAAAGAAGTATTATATAGCAATCTAAAGAAAATTAAATATTAATGATATTCAGATCAACACTAATAGTGTATGCTGAGAGGAGCAGAAAAGACATAAAGCAAAAAGAGAAAAATGGAGAAAGAAGAGAAGTAGAAAAAGCAGGGAGAGCAGAGAGAGAGCTATCTGAAGGCAGGTGAAGGGATGTAGTGAAGGGGAAGAGGAAGGAAGGAAGCCAGAGGATCACAGAAGCGATAAGGGGACTGTATCAGATGATTGTCAAGGAAAGTTGGAGATGCTTAAGAAGCAGCCTCTGGTGTGGCAATCCATGGCTAAACAACGTGTTGCGGTACTAAATCAGAAAACAGTTACAAATCGCTAAATATTGATATACACATAAAAAGAAACCAAACCTAATCATATTCAACAACATACTAATAGACAAGCAAAAAGAGCAAAAAGGGAAAAAAGGGGACGCACCTCTGATACTCCCTCACACAAGCCAGCTGCCTCTGTTTGGGGATTTCTCTAGGGCATGCAGTTGCCACTGTGTTTGGGGCTGAGGTAGGTGGATTCTGAGGGTGGAAGCAGCCAACGAAAGTCCTAGCCAGGACCTGAAGATCATCTCTCGCCATCCGCAGAGCTCACTGTTCTCGTCTCTGCTTCGGTTCCCCGCTTCTCCCTCTTGGCCACAGTGCCCTTAGTGCCCATGCCACGGAGATGCAGGCCCAGGCCTGGCCTGTGTGGTCCACAAGATCTACTTCTAACTTGGCCCCAATCTTCCCTATTCCTCTCTGGCTCCCAATTCCCATAGGCGCCTTGAACAAGGACAGCCTGCCTCGCGGCAAATACCTCAGTCTCCAGTTCCCCTGTCCCAGCGGGAATGCCCCTGAGCCCAGACTGCTCTGTGGTCTCGGGGGCCAGGGGAGCACTAAACTGGCCTCCACCCCAGGGGCTTCTGCTCCCTTCGCGGGTGTTGGGAGCATGTTAGACTGCGCACAATCGCCAGAACTGCAAGTAGCCCTGACGTGGAGCTGTGACTTCCGGTCTTATTCTGGCTTCTCCTCCATCTGAGTCTAGCTTGTTTGCTCTCTCATTCAGTTTATGTTCCTGGGGCGGGTTCCCTCCCCATACAGCCGCATTACCTGTATCCTGTGGGTGTTATTCCTCTAGACTATGAAGAAAGTATGAAATATCTAATAAGACACCTCATAATTAAACTTCTGAACACCAAATACACACAACAAATCTTTTTAAACCGCACTTATATGAGGACGATATATTCAGTACAGAAGAACTTCCATGTGAATGACAATGCATTTCTCATCTGAAACAGATGAGTCTTTAAAAAATGACAGCAGTGGTAATTTCTCCCCAGTAAGCAAAACATAAAGACAGACTGTAGGAAAAAGAGGGGAGGGTTATTGTAATCCAGCATGGGCAGTGTATCTACGGGTGTACCTTGAGTTAGAATAATGTGTGTTATGGTTTGGGGCCAGAAAGGGGGGTGGAGGGAAAGGGAAAAAAGGAATTGAGATGTGTCACACACATGTGCCAGTTCCCCACAATGAATGTAATCCTTATGCACTGCAAATATGTACTAATGAAATAAAGAGTTTTAAAAAGATAAAATGGACTGAAATAATAGTTCCAAGTCAGGCAGCAGAGGAAACCGCCAGCTCTGGAAGAAGGTGGGCCCGCATATGAGTCTGCTTTAACATGTACTATACAATCCCTTTGCCATGCACAGTACCATTCACAGTGGCAGAGTAGGTGGCAGAAATAACTAGGTGGTCATTACTCAGCCTACACAAAAGTGTATCACTTAAGAGATAAAAAGAAAAGACAAAGGAAAATGAGGAAAGGAGAGAGAAGAAAACGACAAAGGACATTTTGCATTTTGCAGATGAAAGCAAATGCAGCACAGATCTTGATACGACCTAAAAAGAAAGCAGTACACCATCATAACCAAATGAATTTCATGTCCCTGAAAAAGATGTAATTTGCTGACAGAGCAAGGAAGGGGAGAACCCAACACAGGTAACAGCAAGGCCGTGCAATTCGAGAAGTAACTCGTAACCAAGAAAAGCAGGTATTGCTTAGGGAAGACTTTTTGGAAGATCTCACTGCAGAGAGTCAGAGTAGAGGAGAAAATAACAAACCCCCGTTTTCCTACAGGTCAAGGGAATCCTTGAAAAGAAACAGCCATTTCTGTAATCCTTCTCCTATGTACTCCTGCTCACAGTCTGCCCTTGCTTTCAGCCCAATTGACCACAATGGAGAGTTCAGTGGAGCAGAGTGCCACCCTCTGTTGGACTGCAGCAATGGCACATACTGCTGGATGCCAAGAAGGAAGCTACTGTGGGCGCTCTCTGCCCTGGGTGGGGGGAGGTTGTGCCACTGGGCTTGGCCAGTGCTGGGCTGTTTGACTGCAGCCTATTTTAAGACATCTCAAATGTTATAAAATCAGTGAGTACATTTACATTCTGCAAACAATTTCCATATAAAGGGCTCCTCCCTTCCTATTTGGCCGGGCACACAAAGCTTTGAAGTTTAACAAAAATAGTTAATATTATGTTAATTTACTCACTGGAAATCCTGGTTACAAATTACTTTTGTGAAACTTGTGTTTTTAATAGAAAAACTGTGTTAATTATTCATAATACATAGATATCTGATTTGAGCCATCTTGTCATGTCATTAAATTAGTCATGAATATGCATTTGTGAAACATATTTTCATCATATCTTATGATTTACAGATGCTTCTGCAAATGCCTGTAATGCAGTCTTTCATTAACTTTGCTGTGCTGAATCTATTTTCTAGAAAGAAGTCTTTAAAAAGACCATGAGATGTAAGCAAAATGACTAAACTGAATCTTAACATGGAGATTTGTTTAATAAAGATTATGAGAAAAATATTCATGAAGCACAAAATGAGAAAGTTATTATTCAAATAAAACAGGCATACTTTCTATTTTTGTACATAAATGACAAAAAGAAAAAGGGAAGGTCTTTCCTTTCAATATAAGCTGCAGTATATCTGCTAGAAACAAAAAAGGGGGTATTTCTATTTAATGCAAGTAATGTCACATTTGTTAATAGAATAAAAGTAGGAATTGGGTAGATAGAATTCACAGAGAGAGAGAGAGAGCTACAAATTTCATTTACTTACTGCTACTGTGCTTGGAATATGGACAAGAATAGTTACAACATACATCAAACCAATTCACTATAATTTAAAGCATGTGGCTTAGAGAACATGCCATTCACGCAAATCAAATATATTTGGAGGAGCTGAAATGAAAGGGAGGGGACACAATAGAGATGACATTTTACAAAATATTTTATTAGTAAAAATCTGAAAGTGAATGAGTTAGACAACCTTGTTTCCATCATTCCTCAATTAAAGGTTTATCAAAAACTTACTCTATGAATAATTACTGGATGAATAGATGAGCTATTTTATTAGCTTCAGCTCATTGCATTCACACTGTGCTCCATGGGGAAACCTTCTCCTCCGGCTCATCCTTAGGCAAAACTATGAGCTACATTACACTGGCAGCTTGCAACTTCTGTCTCTCACTACCCAGACAGCCGCATCCAGGTGTCACTTCATGTCGTCCACTCACGTTGGGCCCAGGCTTAGGCAATTTCCTAATGGCCCTTCCTAAGCCCAGTATTTGAATATTTATCCCATTGTTTTCAGGGTTTTCTTATGTTACTACCTAGTTAACCGGGAAGATTAATTCCAGCTGTGAGGCGCTAAAGACAGGTAATGTCGTGCTTGTTAAACTGTAGTCTGAGCGGGGAAAACAGCCAAAACCACATCACAAATATGGAGCATTAGCATTAGCTTTAAATGCTCTCAAAATAATTTTGTATATATAGTCTCCATTTTTGCCCCAGAAAACTCTCTTTAGGAACTGTGGTATCTCGCCTTGGAAACCTTAGTTCAAATTGTATTAAATATAATGTTATTTGCTGGTGAAATACTTAAGTAATATAAACTGAGAAGCAAAAATTGTTTCAAAATATCATGTAATTAGCGTGCAATTCTTGCTGAAAAAATAAGTCACTGTGTGACAGTATACTTACAAGCTATGAAAACGTTTTGTTTTGCTTTTTCTAAAAATAGCAGGAAGAACTGTTGGAGTTAATTTATATGAAGCCAGCTATTGACAAGTCAAAATCTCAATCAGAACAGAGAAATACTAGAAAATGGTCAATGAAGTGATTAATAATAATTATGATTACATCTATCTCATAAACATATTTTCCAGAGTTACTGTGCTCAAAGAGTACAGATACGTTTAAGTTTGGTGGGAAAAAATAAACAACTTTTCTTCACATTGCAGTGAGAAAAACCCCTCAGATCCAAATGTGGGCACTTTGGGGACATTTCAATGACTTATTTAGTCACAGCCCTCTTCATTAACGACATTGGACCATGTTAAAATGGGCTAAGAATGGAAATCAACTGAAAAGTACCTTATGGGTTGGTATGGTTTGACATAGCCTTAGTAAGTATAGGAATTTTCTCAGTTTTTAGTAGTACTACTTCATTTAATGGAACTTCCATCCAAATATGAAAATTTTATTAATTTATATTTATATTTATATAGCTTTATATTTATAGTGAGAAAAGGATATGCTAAAAAGTTGGCAGATGCTCTGTCTAGAGATGTTTATTTGCAGCTGTTTTCAAATACTGGTGTAACTATTGGTATAAAAGAGACTTTATCTTTACTTTTATTACTACATGCTTTGCAGTAAATAATGATTGTATTCACTCTAGAGAATTGGTCCATGTACGTAACATATTTCATTTCTTTTCTCTCTTCCCTCCACCTGCTTGTCTTCAGCATCAGATTCATTTATTTATAAGACCTTGTAAAATTTATTAGCATATATCCAGATTGAAAACTGGACCAATGAGCCAAAGAAAATATAAAACATGCAAGACAATTATGCTAAGGTGCTCATTAGAGCTGTGGCCTGACTCCCTTCCTTTAAGTAAAGTTAGCAGGGCCTCTGCTTGGCAAAGCCTTGCACTTAGTTTGAAGAACTGAATATAGTTAGAAATGAAATTTAAAATTTGAAAGGACAAGAACATCTTTAATTTTATTTGGCTCATTAGTCCCCATATTTGGGTGTCCCAATCGCCAAAGCTGTCAGGGGAAACACAGCAGTTGCTTTGCATAAAGCTCCGTTGGTGCATCATTAATTTATGAAACAGGTGTTACCCTACTTCCTCCACTGCTCAGCCTCATTGTTCAAAGAAAAAAAAGAGGTCACAACTAACCTGTAATTCAAATATCATGATAAAATATTCAAACTGACCAAGCTTTAGCATATTAGAGAAAATCACTCTACAAAATATTTGGAAGTGATGTTAGTGACTTTTAAGGTTAAACACACTCAGAAGCAGCAGAGCAGAAAGAAGAATCCAGCGAGGGATAGATTTTCATTGTTTTGGTTTGGACTTTTTGTTGTTTTCTTTAGTGCTGGCTGCTATTTCTCTGTTTACTATTTTTGGCAGTGTATGTGGTTTCCTTCCAGGCATTTTGTTCAGAAAGTCATATTCACAGTGCCAGCTTTCATAGGACCGAGGTGCTTCATCTTAATGGATTTAGATGAACAACTACCAATTTTTTTGTACTAGGACTCAAACTCAGGACCTTGTGCTGTGCCACTGAGCTATATCCCTGGCTACCATTTCTTGGTAGTAGCGTGACTTTGTAGAGTTTCCCTCTGCTGTATTAGTTCTACGTCAATGCTTGTGTTTATATTTGCACTAATTTATCAAAGGTAATAGAAGAAAGTATTTAGTGAACTTATGTTATACAAGAAAAATAGGGGAAGGAAAGACAAAAAGTAGAAAAAGCAGAATTTATTGTTATTAGTATTATAATGGATCCCTCAGAGAATCTAACTATAAAAAGCTATATTACATTGGGGGAAGGGAGAGATTCATGGCTGGAAGGAAGCTCAGAGAAGCTTCTAATAATGTTTCCAGGTCAACCTACTGGCTACATAGTGAGGTGTGAGAATTCATCAAACTGTACATATATATTTCACTAAAATATATCAAAACTGTGAAACTAGGGAATATGCATTATATTTCCTCGCTTCAAGGAAAGTTTACCTGGATGAAGTGATTTTGAAAGTGACTTAGGCACCTATCAACTTCTTAATCAAATATGATCTTTCCTTATCAAAGGAAAGACAGCTCAGGACTGCTAATGTTGGGTTTCAGGGCTGGCCACTGGTCCTTTAATAACCAAGTGCTCTTAGGTGAGTAGCTTTACTCTACTCGAGGGTCGGTTTTCATTTGGACCTCTTACAGGCTCACCTGATGAGCTACAAATTCCTGTCTTGTTCTTCTGTAGAATAATGACATTCAGTCCATTTATTTCTAGGCTGTTATGCTCCAGGACTAAGGAACTCTCTTTGGATTTCAAGACCCATCGTTAGAAAACCATACACCATATTTGTTGGAAAGAACCACAGCTGTCTTTCTTTGAAAGAAAGCTGAATGTTAACCATGTTAGATAGGCAGAGGGCAGTGGGCAGATGTTGATAAAGTGGCAAGAGGGCAGAGCCCTGTGCCCACAGTGAGTGGAGGAGAAGCAGGCTCTGTGATTAGCAGAGTGCTTATCATACTCCTTAATCCTCAGTCAATAGTAAAATGCACATGGGTCAGTCTCCAGCATCCATGGTAGCTTAGAACAGTTTCTCAAACTGCACCCTATTGATGTATTGGGCTGGATAATTCTTTGTTTTCAGAGCTGTCCCAGGCAATGTAAAACATTTAGTAACTTCACTACCCTCTACTTGCTAGAAGCCATTAGCTCTTCTTTTGCTTAAAGTAGTAGATGCCAATTTGGGCACAGAAAAAAATGGAGAAAATAAGTATCCGAAGCTGCAAAACCACCTGCCTTTGAGTGAGCCTTAAAAATTACACAGTGAGCACATGAAATGATCCTCAGACAAACTAAGCAAAGCCCAACTTCTGAAGATTGTGTACGTGTAGATTTTATAAACCACATATCAACCCCAAGTGTTCTAGAGTGGGGGTCAACTGAGAATCAACTGAGAATATTTCACTAATAAACCCAGCTAGGTGGGAATTAAGCCTGACTTGGTTTGATTTGACTTGATTTGATTTGAATTGATTTTAAAAATTAAAGGAATATAACAGTTATTTTACATATAATGATTCAAATTTGTACTTGTTATGAGTATTTTTTAAAAACTTATTAATGTTCCTAACACATAGCAAATGTCCAGTAGATGTTCAGTTTGTTATTCTCACCCCTACTTTATACCTGATGAAAGTCACAAAGAAGTCAAACAACCGTAACAAGAAGCAGAACTGAGTAATAAATGAAAGACCAAAATGAATTACTCTTTGTACCTTTATTCTACATAACACTGTTGCCTTTGCTAATAGTGAATTTTATTAAAATGTCTAAAAATTACTGATGTACCTTCTCTCAGTCAACCTGAAATATGGCATCCATTATATTCCTAACACCCTTCTTATTCATTTGAGGATACAAGAGAAGTCTCCCTCTGTCTCTCTCCCTCTCCCTCTCCCTCTCTCTCTCTCTCTCTCTCTCTCTTTCTCTCTCTCTCTCTCTCTCTCTCTCTCTCTCTCTCTCTCTGTCAGGACACATGAAAAAATAAGAACCTGATAGGATGAAGGAGTTAAATGTTATCTCTCTACACTCTTAGCAGACATGTACACTAGTACAAACACTATGGATATCAGTATAGACACTCCTCAAAAGCACTCAAAATAGAAATTCCTTTCACCCCAGCTATCTCTCTTCTAGGTATCTTCTCACAAAGAATTAAAGACATCATATTATCGTGATATCAGCTCACTCATATTTATAGCAGCATGACTCGCAATAGGTAACTCTTGGAAGTGGTCCACACGTCCATTAATAGATGAATGGATACAGGATGCGGCAGCTATACAGAATGGAGTACTGCTGTGCTATAAAGAATAGATTTGAGTCCAAAATTTGTAATGAAATGGATGCACCTTGAGACCATAATATCAAGTGAAATAAATCAGACACACAGCTTAAATATTTTATGGTTTCTCTTCTATGAGGAACTCAAAGTTCAAATAATTTAACTAACAAAATAAAAGATAGGTAATAGGAAACTGACAGATCTCTTGTAAATGGAAAGAGGACTATGAGGTGGATGGCGCGGAAGGGGAGAGCGACGAGAGGGGAAGTGAGAATATAGGCGCGATATGCACGTGCACGTCTCCCATGGTGAGTGGAATCGCTAAGTACTAGGCAAACATGTACTAATGAGACGTTTTAAATCAATAAAAAGTAAATGATATAAATGAACTACAGGTGAGAAGCCCATTCTGAAAAGAAAGCTCTTAATAAATCAGGATAGTTGAGGAAGACATCATGGAGTTTTTCAAAACTGAAGTTAGACTAAGTTAAATACGTGAGGAAAGGCTTAGAGATCAGTAAAACAGCGTATGCATTTCTGTCATTTAAAGGACAAAAATCCAGCCTGAGTACTCATCTCTAGCCTCTGGCCATGTTAGAGCCTCTGTGTTTCTTTCCTCTGTGAGCATGCGCGCGCGCACACACGCACACACACACACCATTCCTGCAAGTCTGCTGTGTCAACCATGTCACACTTCCTGGAGACTTGGCCTTGGCATGTGCTGCTCCCCTGGCCAGCAACCATGGCACTCACTCTGGCCCCTTGCGTTTGCAAATTCAACCTTTCCTTCAAACTCAAAACTCAGATTGATCTCCCTCTATTTCATGAGAAAAAATCAGGAATTTCTCCTTCTCTGTTCCCGATCCCACCATGGCACTCCCGTTATTTGGTGATTTAATGCTTGCAGCCCACCCCAGCCCATAGAGCAAATACACAATCTCCAACAAACTTGTATTCATCCAGCATGATCCAAAAGTCTGTTTTACCTTTTAATTGATCACTATTCAAATTCATTAAAACAAATACCAGGTTCTTTCAATTCATTTCTAATTGTACACCCAAGTACATGTCTAACTTCCTGTTACACTTTCAAAAAACTTAGATGTAAATCTAAAAAATTCTCTTTGATTACCACCCCCGGTTTAGTATTCTCTCCCATTCCCATGAGGAAATTACTATTTTGTCTTTTGTACATAGTTCCAAAAGAAATTTTTACTTTTACTTAGTGTATGTATGTGATGTTTAAACTATTCTGTGTGTCTGTTTTCAATTAGGTGGTATCATGTTCTACTCACTGTGTAAGATGTGATTTTTAGAGTCATCTATGTTGATGCCTGTGGGTTATATTTAATTCGCAGACACTATTCTATAAACCATACATTCCATGTTTGATTTAAACTTATTTTGAAAGACATTAAGCTCCTTTTCAGTGCTTTGATAGTCCAAGTAATGCCTCACTGAACAACATTTTCCCTGAGGCACAGATATCTAGAAGTAGATTTTCAAGGTCATAGGATCCAAAATTTATGTTTAATTGTAGTTTAAAAATTTCTACATAAATTGAGTAAATCATTGTACTCATATTCTAAAAACAGCTTAGGACAAGACCTGTTTTCCACATTTTTTCTGACACTTTTTATTGCCAGACTTTTTCTTTTCCAAAGGGGTAAAAATAATTTTATTATGTACAAGAAAACTATATTTGATTGAATTAATTTGGACAATAGTGGACATTTTCAAGTTCTGAATATTTTAGAACTATTTATATCATTGAATAATTATTTTAGTCAATTTTATTTTTACATTTTGTTATTTTTTCCATAAACATCTTACACTTTAAAAATTTATTATTGCTGTAATGGAGCATTTTATGTTTGTGTGGTAAATAAGCTTTTATTTTCTACCTTAATTTTCAATTTTTTGTCAATTAAGATTAGAAAAAGGTAATTTTTGCACAGGGAATTTCCTCTAGTCACCTTGCTAAGTTCTTATACTAGTTTGTTTATTCTATCCTTTTAAATGTGCTACAAAGACCATGGGATAATCTCTTTTCAGTCTTTGAGCCAGGTTCTTTCTTTTCTTCTTTTAGATAGTCACTAGCTCAGGTTCAATAAGGACAGCTATAATTATTGTGCACTAATTTATACGTTATGATTTATATCAGACGCCTCCCCCAAAGCTCATGCCTTAAGAGGTGGGGCCTTTTGGAAAGTGATTGAATTTGGGTGGCCTCATAGTTGACTTGCTGTTAGGAGGTAGGGTTGGGAGTAAGCAGGTAACTGGGGGAGTGACCTGGAAGGGTACACAGTCGCTCCCTTCCTGCGTCCTTTCTCTCTGTGCTTCTCGGCTGCCATGATATGAGAAGCATATTTTGGTTTGTTTGATTGGTTTGGTTGGTTGGGCTTCTCTTCTCCTCCTCCTCTTCTTCTTCCTCCTCCTCCTGCTCTTCCTCCTTCTTTTCTTTTCCACTATTGCCCTCTGCAGTGCTGTTTCTTCTTTGGAGCTGACTGAGCATGGACTGAAAAGTGAGCCAAAATAATCCTCCTTTAAATTATGGGTTTTGATTATTCCTCAGCAATAAGGAAAGTGAATGAGACATGACATGGGTAAGCACGTTTCTAAGATTTCACAATTCAAGATGATGATTACATAATGATGATTTTATAAGATGATTTTAATATCTTAAAGTATTTTTTCTGATTTAGAGCTGTTATCATCAATGGATGTTAGATTTTGTAAGATTATTTATCAGCATCCACTAAAACAAATAATTTGTTCTACAGTTTATTAACCAAGAAAATGAACTTGAAATAATTTCTTATGCTGATCCATACTTACAATACATGGATAGGGGCTGGGGATATAGCTCAGTGGAATAAGCGCCTGCCTAGCAAGCGCAGGGTCCTGAGCTCGATCCCCAGTACCGCCAAAAACAAAAACAAAAACAAAAAAACAATACATGGATAAACTTTTTGTGTCAGTGTTTCAGTTCAGAAGTGCATTCAGATACTGATCAGAAAGATTTGGCTATTGTGGTTAAAAACACAAAAGTCTGTACTCCTGAACTAACCAGATGCCTGGAGTGAAACAGTTTCTGGTACTAGTTTAGCAAATTGAAGATGGAAAACAGAGTTTCTCTTTTCTCTTGGTTCTTCCTCATAGTTCTAAGATTACCACTGGAGATCCAGCCATCATGTCCTCATCAAAGGTAGGAAAAATGGGTAAAAGGACAACAGGGAAACAGAAATCTCACCTATGGTTAATTCTTGCTTTTCATTGGTCACCCAACGTCCAAAAAGTTGAGGGCAAAATAATTTTTAATCTGTTCATGTTGGTGATTAGGTCAAAATTAGAGCTATGTTACTAGAGAAGAGAAAAGGCTGTTTAGTAGGTAACTAATAGTCCTACAGTGCAGTCACAATACACTATTCTTTTAGCACATGGCTTAATTTGAAAGACCGATTTTTCTTTGTTATTTTTCACTATCACTTAGCCAATGAGTACTGATGTAGATTGCACTGGTCATGTAAGAACTTATTTGAGTGGGGAGAGGAAAGGTTCAGAGTTTATCCAACTCTTCTATAGATTTCAGTAACCACCACATTAATCAACATATTTCATTTGACAATCTCCCCAGGACTGTTCTATTCTTCTACTGGAGAGCCATGCTGACTTCCACCTCACTATCCAAACTCTCATTAATCACTAATCTGTCTTCCATGTCTGTAATTACATAATTTTGCAATTTTATGTGAATGGAATTATATATATATATATATATATATATATATATATATGAGTATGGGTCATACTTTCCTATTTCTTTGTTAGCATGCACCTTTTCTTACTCCCTATTTCATCCTACCTTTATAATTTCTGCAGACCTTTGATTTCATACAGCATTGAGATCTTTGAACCAACTCAGGTCTTTCATGGCCACGTCAACAGACCCAGGAGTGCACATGCACATTCTGGATTACTATGAATATGTCAGAGCTTTTCAGTCACCTATGTAAATATGGTTCCCAAACTTTGCCTGTCCATATTTTGGATCTGCTCATTGTTCATTCTAATTGCTATTGCCACCTCAGGCACCTAGGCTCTTTTCAGACCTGAGAAGCATTCCACATTGATGTGCTCCATTGTGGATCTACTAGTGTGTTTCATTAGTCATTTGTATTAGTTCGCTTTCCATTGCTGGGACAAAATGCCTATAAATGACTTAAGAAAGGAGTGTTTCTTTTGGCTCAAAGCTGCAGAGGTTTCTGTGTATGGCTTTAAGGCAGAAATATCATGGCAGATGAGGACTGTGGAGGGGTGCTGCTCAACCATGTCATTCAAGAAGCAGAGATCAGGAACCGGCCAGATGACCTACTACCTCCAACTAGGGCCCTCCTCCTAAAAGCCCATTAGGGTGAGAATTAGGACTCCTTGATTGATGAGGTGAGTGTCCTCTCATTGCAATCATCTTTCCAGCAGTCTTTGAATACAGGCAGGTGAAGAATCAAGATGAACTCGCCGACCATTCACCCACTGAAGAGCATTTGTTTATTTTCTAGTAGTTGGCTACTAGAACAACACTGCCATGAATATTCATGTGTGTGTTTCTGTGCAAAAATTTGCACAAGACTCCAATTGCTGGGTATATAGTAAGTCTATTTTTAGTTTTAAGGAAACTGCAAGACTATTCTCCAGAGTGTTGATAATATTTTATATTCCTACTGGTGATCTATGAGCAATCAGATTTTCTATATCTTTACCTTTATTTGGTGTTAGTGCCCCTTTTTATTTGGGTTTTTTGATGGTTAGTTACTCATCTCACATTGTGGTTTTAATTTTTACTTATCTAGTGATTAATTATATTTAAATATGTCTTGTGCTTTTCCATCTTCATGTCTTCTTTGGTTAAATATCAGGTCAATTTTTTTAACCTACCTTCTAATTTGGTCACTATCTTTTTTTAAAAATGAAGTTGGACAATTCTTTATAAACCCTTCCTATAAGTCCTTTGTCAGATGAATGATGTCCAAATGTTTCCCACACTGACTTGCTTTGTTACTCTTTTAAATGTCTTCTACACAAAAAGAATTTAACTTTGATAAGGTCCAAGTCCTCAACATTTCATTGTATTGGTCGTGTTTCTTGGTATCAAACCTGAAATTCTTTGGTGGCTGTCAGTAAGAATGACCCCAGAAGGACTTTCATCTTATATTTCTTCCATTAATGCATTGGCAAAAAATGTCAAAATCAACACTTTAACCATAGGAAATAGCCAAAGATATTCAGCATACCAGAGACTATTTTTCAAGAAAATTGGCTGAATTTTAGTCAGTGGAGGTTGTACTGTGGCACTTTCCTAGGTCCATGACCCTTTCATCAGCCCCATTGTAGCCTTGAGAAACAACAGTTCATGGTGAAAACACTTGCATAGTGATAATGCAAAACCTCTCAGTCTACCAAGCAGAAACAACAGGGTTGGATTTCTTCCAATGCCTAATTTCCAGATTTGGATCCATCTGGCAGCTATCTGAGCAATCTCACTAGTGAAGCTTGTCATTATCTGACCTGACACAGTGCTGACCCAGTGTTTCCTTCTTTTTCCGGAAGATGTTTGTCAAAATCGATCAGCCATGATTAGGAAGTATCCTAGGTGCATGAGGTGGCAATGGCAATTACAATGAACAACAAGCAGATCCAAAATACGGAGAGGCAAAGTTTGGGAACAATATTTACATAGGTGACTGAAAAGCTCTAACATATTCCTAGTCATCTGGAATATGTATGTGCATTCCTGCGTCTGTCGACGTGGCCATGAAAGACCTGAGTTGGTTCAAAGATCTCACTGATGCACGAAATCAAAGATCTGCACAGACGATAAAAGTAAGGTGAGAAAGGGAGTAAGAGAAGGTGAGTGCTAACAAATAAATAGAAAAGTATGACCCGTACTCGGGGGAAGCACCCTGCAGAAATGCCTGAGGGCGTCACAACATTGGACCTGCTACTCAAGGACTTAAATGGGCCGTTTTAAACAAATTCAAGAACAAAGGGAAACTGTATCTAAAGAACAAAGGGAACTATGCATCTTTGTATGTCTTCTACATTTTGATTGTATTTCAGATAATACATACATACATACGCACACATATATAATGTATACTGAAATGGAAGAGTTGCATGTCCTTTTCCCTCAGATGTTGTAAGTTCTATGCTGGTGAATATGAACAACTGATTATTCAAGTTCCTCTTGGAGTCAACAGAGTTGAAAGTGTTCTTTAGTTTCATTTAGACTCTTTGCTCCTCAGTCCGCCAACCCAGCTGACTTCTCATTCCCGCAGTCAGTCTTTATAAGGCAGGTTGAGGCGCCATCCGCCTGAATGCAGGCCAGGTGCTCAACTTCAGCTGCAGACCCTACCTGAGCTCTATTCTCACCTGCAACGGGCTCATTTTTTCACCAATGCTTGGTTGTTGTTGTCAGTGTTGTCATGGGAGCAAAATTGTATCACACCCATTTTACCACTTTACATGTTAATGAAATAAAATGTCTCAATTTACTTACTATCTTTTTTGTTTTCTAATAAATATATTTCAGTTTTGCATTTTTTCAGTAAATAATACGATTTAGTTTTTGTTTCTAACAATTAACAATTTCTACTTTGATGCTATCTTTTTTTTTTTTTTTTTTTTTTTTTTGCGGTACTGGGTTTGATGCTGTCTTTGACCCATAAGTGTTTTCTAGATTGGACAGCATGATTATTGGAAAAGATGCTCAATTTTTATTTAATTATCT
Organism: Dinomys branickii; assembly: GCA_004027595.1. NCBI lineage: Eukaryota > Metazoa > Chordata > Mammalia > Rodentia > Dinomyidae > Dinomys > Dinomys branickii. Next base: position 31,640 of record PVLD010011724.1, read on the forward strand.
ACTTTCATATGTAGATAACAAAGGGAAATTTGCAATGTTTTATTTTAAAGAGGGAAAAAGTAAAAATGATACAGAATTTCAAAACAAGATGATAGGAAATTAACTTTGGTTATTATATTGCATGTTGTCATCTTCCAAGCAGTTGCTCGGGTTACCAGGAACAGGCATGCAAAACTGATCAAACAATATAAACACTAACAGTTCCTTTCAATGAACTAACACAAATCAGTAGAACAATTATCTTAGCTATCTCATGTATGTACACAGCATTTTCCCCCTTCGTTTTTCTTTCCCCCATCCCAGTTCTTTCCTTTTGAGCAGTTTCTTTCCCTTCCTCTATATCTATTGTACCTTCTGGATCTTATTTACTCTTTCAGTTTCCTACACCAGGGAAACAATACAATGTTTAAACAAGCAATTCTGATTTATAGATATTATTTGTTCAACATTTAAGATTTTAAAAGACAAAAGGAAATCTATTGCATACTGTCTCTTATGTTTTAGAATTTGTGTAAGCTTTTTATGACACTCTTACCCATTTACTTTTGTCTTTTAAAATTCCTAAATGTTACATAAATAACATCTATTTTCTGTGCAAAGTAACTCCATAAAATACGTAAATTTCAGGTGAAACTCATTATTTATATTTAAAACTTCTAGTGTCTTACCTTGCCTGTATCCATCAATCTAAGATTTATAATTTCTCAGTGCAGCTAGATTTGTCAGCGTTTTATTTCTTTTTTCATTATACTTAGGTTGTAAGAATCATAACCAATACATTCATTTCATCAAAAGGAAATACTTTTTTTCAATCTTTTTAATGTTTTACATCTTGAATTCTGGCTGTTTAAATAGAGCTTAACCATTTTCTTTGTGTTAGCTTTTGCTAGGCTTTTGATGGCTACTTCTTATTTTCCATAATCCTGTGCCACACTGCTTTAGGCATGTGTCTAGTAAATAAAATGTAGATGGATTATTACATACAAAGAGTTAAGGTACTTAAATCCAGGTCAGTGTCACTGTTAACTTAGTTGAACTTATTCCTACCAACTTATTGATGTTTCATATTTATGATGCTGTTTTTATTCTAAAAAAAACTTTTTTTATTATTTGCTTGATTACATTTTCTTTGTTCTATTTTCTTTTCTGTACAAATCGAAGTTTTACAGTCTCTCTTTAGTTACTTGCTTTAATCTTTATTACAAATAATGGGATTTGACTTTAAAACATCTAGATTTGATCTATTCTGTTTCTTCATATTTTTAGCCTGCCATCTTGAAGCCAGATGTCTTTCCCAGATATGTGAGGTTATACTTCACTGGACTTTTAAGGGAGATGCATTTTATTCACATGTCAGCATTTATGCCTTTAAAATCTCTCTTCTCCAACTGTGCCTTTCAGTTCCCAGTGCTTTGCCGAGTTCACAGTTTGACCACTGATCTCGTAAAAATGCAGGGTAATAAGATGGAAAGATCCTACTGAACTAATAGAATAGGGGTGCAGAGCAAAACTGTAGCAATTAAAAAGAAGAAAATGAACCAGTAGGTTTTTTCTGCACACAACTTTTCAAATTAGGGTAATACTTTTTATATATTTGAAATTCAACAGAAAAATATCTCAAGGAAAATATATTATATCTGTAACAAGGATAATGATGAAATTAGCACCACAATTTCTAACCTACAATGGACAGATTCTGTATATATTTATGGGTAGCTACCATGGTCCAAGGATTATACTATGGTGAGTTGTACAAAGATAAACAATATGGACATGTCATAAAGACTTTAAACAAACAAGTCACACAACTAAAAACATTGTTTAGGATTCCCCACCAGAAGATGAAATACTTAGGGTACTTTATTATTTTCCATAGAGAAAGATGCCAAAAACCACATAGGGTTACTGAAGAAAGACTTTTTTCTCTCATGAATAAGTTTAAGAACCCTGGAAGCAATGAAATGTTCATTTCAGTTGTCTTTAGAAAAAATGATTGGAAATTTTTGTTATAGGGATTGAAAGAATGCTGTCTAAATTCTAAGTAATAGATCCCCCCAAGAGAGAATATTAAATATCTATCTATGTCATATATATATGTATATATGTATATATATATATATATATATATAATACCAAATCTAACATTCTACCCCTGACTTGTATAAAATATGTATGTTTATCCACATTATTAATGTTATCCTTTTTGCAAGTGGATGCTTTTGTATGCCATAGGTAAAACTTCCAGCATATAAGTCCTCTGAAATTTATAAGATTCAATAACTTATGAATAAAAGGCCAAAAATAGAATATAATATAGCACACTATTGAAAGAGTATCAGATTAGCAGATCAGTGCAATATAAAATGCTGACAGGTGGGCTATGCCTTGCATTGATAACAAGATGAGCTTTCTATGAGGGATTATGGAAAGCTCTGAAAACAGGAATAATATCTTTGCTGAGAAGAAAAATTAATTCAACTAGTATCATTAACAAACAATTAAACCAGAAAACTAAAGTCAATTTGTTAATCATTTTACATTAATTATGACAATGCTGTTAATAATAACTTTTACATTTGCATTTGAGTGAAAGTTCAGTAAAATAAATCTGGGTATATCAGAGACTTTGGAGTAGTGATTATCAAAAATAACCTGAATCTTCTTGGGAGAAAAATGTTGATAAATGCATAAATCATCAGGTCTTAGCTTCAGAAATGTAAGTTCATTAGCTGCAGTGAATTGAGTAGATAATTTTTCAAGACCATGGCTCATGAATTAAAACACTGATTTAAAAAACAAAAGATCTGTTATATGATCTGTTGTGAGTTAGCATTTATTTGATTTTTTAATTTTATAATGCTATACTTTTAAGTTATGCTTTTATTGCTAGGTAATGAGATTTAGTTATCCGTACATAGTAATAAGAATAAATTTGTAAATTAATGAAATTACTACAAAAACAAGTCAGCATAATTCATTTGAAAAGTGTAGTTGGCATAATAGTGTTCGAAAATGGCGTAATAGTTGGCCAGTTCCTGCAAAAGCAGTCACAGAAAGAATTTAGAGAAGGGAAATACCAAAGAAGGAAGAAAAGTGTGAAAGTCCTCTGGGGCAAAACTAGAAAAGAAGTAGCTGGAGTTCTGCCTTTGCCACTTCCCCACCATTGCCTTGGGATGCAGTAGGTACATGTGTCTCTAGGAGACAATTCCTGCAAGGAAAATAGCAGAGCTTTGGGTTATCAAATTAGCTAAACTACCAAAAATGGAGATTAATGGAGCCTCCCCACCTGAAACATTTGCTGAATTTTATAGTTCTGTGAGCTGAGAAGTAAACGAGCCAAAATAAAAACAAAGCTAAATTGTATGCAGTCTTAGGAGACAAGGATCTTTCAGTTAAAGAACCTTCTTCAGCGAATATACCAGGGCTACTGAATTGATTATCTGAAGCCATTTTTACCAGTGGGCATTTTACTGATTTGGAGAAGTTAGTACTGTAGGCTGAAAATCATGTTTAGCAAGACAAAGGACCAAGGGTAAGATCATAGCTAACCCACAAGATTGGAGGTAAAAGTAGAAACTTATGCAGTCTCAAACACATAGTGGTTTGTTTTTTTTTAAAAAAAGCATTTACAAAATTTCAAATCTCTTAAATTGCAGAAAACTAGAAATCTAAGCCAAAAACCTAAAAGGAGCAAAGAATTCTTTGGCATCTTGCCCTGCTCAAAGAACCCAGTCCAACTAGCAGGAGGTCCTCAATGAATACAAAGTATATTCTAGTTGAAAAATGCTAAAAGCCTGGGATCTACTGACAGGACAAACTAGAGGTGGATTGAGCCATATTGAAATATCAGTCAGCATCCGGTCCATTTAATGGGAAAAGCAGGAGGAAATTAAATGGGTATGATAACATCATCAGAGAGACTCAATAAAAATATTAAGAAAAATATGAAGTATGCCAAGAGACAAGAGAATACGATAAAGCTAAGGAGAAATAGACAATAAAGAATCAAATGTAAACCAAATATAGGAGTTGGTAGGCAGAGTTTTAAATAACTATAATTAATGTGTTCAGGAAAATAGAGAGAAGCTATAGAAAATACATGAAAATATTGAAATTTGTATTAGAAAATTGGGATGTACAAGGAAAAAATACAGCTGAGATTAGAGAAAATGAAATTTAATATCTGAAGTGAGAAATTTAACCAATAGATTCAGCAGATTATTAATAGTGGAAGATAAGATTAGTAAACCAAGGCACAAAACAAAGAAAACCCAAGCTAATGCACAGAGAGAGGTCCATCAAATATGCATTAAGAGTTCCTAAAGAAAAGAAGAAAAAGAATGAACAAGAAACAATGTTCTGAAAAGTCACAGTTGACCATCTTCAAAACTCTCTAGAAATCTCTAGAAGGGTAAATGAAAAGGAAGTTTATTTGAGTTCTGTGTTATAGTTTGGACCAAACATCTTCTAAAAGATTTTTATAGTCAGTAATAGGAATTGTGGAAGGTGATTGTATCGTGGCTGTGCTATCAGAGCTGTGTGTTCCCCTCAGCATGTAGGGCTTTGTTGGAGGAAATAGGCATAAATGGAAGGGCTTCTTCTTTTCCACGATTCTGTTTTCTCTAGCCTTTCCTCTACTCCTTGCTTCCTGGCTGCCATGTGTTGAACAAGTTTTGTCCACCATGCTTCTCACTTGTGATGTTCCTTGGAGCCAACCAACCACAAATGAAACCTCTGCAACCAGGAGTCCAAACAAAACTGTTCTCCCGTATCAGATATTTTGTTCCAACAATGAAAAGCTGGCCTATGCAGCCTGCCAGAGTAAAATTGCTGGACAGCCATGAAAAGAGAAGATGCTAAGCACAGAAAGAGAATGAAGGTAAGTAACAGTTTACCTTTAGTGCAGTAATAACAGGACTGAAAATTGATCACAATTTATGATACAAAATAAATGCCTAAAAAGAAAAGCTGCCAGCTTAGAATTCTTTATACAGTAAAATACTCTGCAGTGTACCATGACAAAGGCAAAATAAGGAAGTGTTCAGATAAACAGAAACTGCAAGAATGTGTTGCAAAGCTGTCTTAAAAATATAAAGCATTTAAAAGTATAGACTTTTAGAAAACAAAAATAAAATGTACAGGTTTCTGCTACATAAAGACCGTGAAAGTTGTTGATCCCATGCTTAGAACAAGATAAAATCTTAAACATAATGAAAATCAGTGATGTTTTTCAGATCCATCAGAAAGTCAGAGCCACAGGTCAGCCCACCGCCTTGAAATTTAGAGAGATTCACAGCTGAGGCCTGCTGACCCAACACACAAGCCTCAGAGCAAGAGCATAATTTGGCAGCAACAATTAAAGAACAGTAATGACTGCTGGAAACCAAGAGTGGATTAGAATAAGAGAGAAGTTCTGGCCACATCCCCCTCCTCAAGGGGCCCTGGATTTACTTCTAGAAACCCTTCCAGCTTCTTATAGTGAAGAGCTAAGAAAAAAAATCTCCTTCTGTTTCTGGCAGGGGGAGGGTAAAGTATCCAGTTTGAAATATATTCAGGGTATTGTATATTTTTTTACAAAGGCTTTTTCTCTAAGGCAATATACTTTAACAGAGAGTCTTATCTGAACCAAGGAACCAACAATTAACCCCCTAATCATCCCATCTCTCCTACAGATGAAACAAAGCTAAGAATCATTTTGAAAGGACTCAAGTCACTAAAAGACTGATTTTAATCAGCCCAGAAACTCAACCCCACTAAAACCTAATTTCAATTAAAAGATTACAAAATGCTTCACCTTATTACCATGTCAATAAGACTACAGTATTAGAACTCTGAGTACAACAGAAATTGCTACAACACACACAATCTGTATAAGGAACAATTCTAAGGAAATCCGAAGACAACAAAAGAGAAAACAAACAAAACAAAAATTAACAAACAAAAGGAGCTGAGGCATCTAGGACCTACATAAAACACAACTCAATGATACGCCAAGAGGATGGAAAACAAAATCATCTAAAATATTCAGTTGAAACCAGGGAAAGAAAAAACTGAGGTTAAGACAAAGATTAACTATAATTAATGGAAATATTTTACAACATGTTTCTGTTAACTCAACTGTATCAATAATAACCTTAAAAACAAGTGGCCCAAATATGCCCATTAAAAGGTAGACTTTCAGAATTAGGGAAGAAGAGGGTATAACCAGACTACGAGTGGTCTACAAAACTTTGCATTGATATGGAAGTGCAGATAGGCTAAAATTAAAGTAATGAAGAAAGATATGCTGTGGTAATACTAAACAAAAGAAAGTGAAAGTAGCATATTAATTTGAGACAAAGAAGATTCAGAACAAGGAAAATTATGGGGGTAATTGTTAGTGAATTTACACACACCCGGCAACAACGTGCCAAAATACATAATTCTACATTGGGAAGTAGGCCTAGCCATTACGAAAATCCTTCTACCTCCAATTCCAACAAGGAAAAGTATGTACAAGAGTAGATGAATAACAGCACCAATCAAGGTGATCTAACTGACATTTAGACAAAACTCCATCTGACAAGAGAATAAACTTTCCTTTTACACTAATTTGGAATATTCACAAAGACCCATTCTGGGCCATAAAAATCATCTTCACAAATTTAATAGAATATAAGTTATGGAAAATATACAATGAAATTATTGTAGAAAAGGATAACAAAAGAAGTTGGAAAATAAAATACATTGCAGGTTGAGTAATATGCTTCTAAAGTAGACATAAATCAAAGAAAACAGAAATTTAAAAGTATTTTTGAATTCAATAAAAATAAGAATATAATGGAAAAATTTTTATATACAGCAAAACTAATGATTATATAGAAATTTATACTATTGAATGAATAAATTAGAAAAGAAAAATATCTAAAATAAATAATCTAAGGTTCTATTTTAGAAAATTAGGAAAGAAAAGTAATTTAAACTGAGGTAAAGACTTTAAGCCAAAAGCAAGCCTAGTAAAGGAGGGTAACTATGGCAGAAATCAGTAAAACTGAAAACAGGAAATTGATAGACAAAATCAATGAAACCAAAACTGACCCTTTAAAAAAATTTTATTAAACTGTGTAAACCTCTAGCTGGACCATCCAAGGAAAAAGAGAAAAGCTGCAAATAAAATTTCTATACTCTGGTTTCTCTTCAGATTGTATAAATCTTTCAAATTTTACAAATAAAATTTCAAAAGACAGTTCTAAGAGAAAGAAAATTATTCTAAACAGGAAAGGCAGGAAGCAATGAAAATAAATGAGAAAGGTAAGTAAATGAATATTTATAAAAATACATTTACCATACAATATAATAATCAAAGGTTGAAGTTTAAAATACATGCAGAATTAACATGTGTGACAATAGTACAGTATATTCAAGTGTTGTAGGACAACATAAGGGAACTGAAGAAATCTATAATTTTATTAGACACATAAAAGGAAGTATCTCTTCTCTAACGTAGAGATCTCAGAGGCTGTGGCTGTAGCTCAGTGTACAGCACTTATCTAGCATGTGTGAAGTCCTGTGTTCAAACCTAAGTACAATAAAGAAATAAAGTAAAGATCTCTAAGTTAACCAAACTACAAATGAAAGAATGTGAAGATTTTTCCAATTAAAGATAAAAAAAAAAAAACCAGGCATGGTAGTACATGCCTATAATTCCAACATTCTAGAGCCTGAGGCAGGAAGATCAAGAGTCAAAGGCCAGCCTTTGTGGGCTACATAGTGAGACCCTATTTTGAAAAACTTTAAAAAATGTAAATATCTTATTAATTCAAGGACAGATAAAAAGGGATAGAATAATCAACACGAAGAGATTGGTCATGTGTAAATCATATTTCAAGATGGTAAGTATTTACCCAAGATATCAATAAATTTAAACCAAACACATATTTCAATAAAAGAATATCATATTCAATTTTAAAATAATATGCTAATTAGAAGAGATACATCATAAACTCTATAATGCAGAATGTTCATAACTATAAAAATGAGACATGTTACCAGAGTCACTTGGGCAGTCTTGATAATTATGAAAGAGGCAATCCAGCTAGACATAAAAATCCTAAGTCTATGTGCACACAATTACATATTTGAAAATATATCAAACAACTAAACAATGACATAGACAAATCTAAAATTCTATTATAAGATTTTAGTGCACCACCTTCAGTAGCTATCTGAATCCCAGAGATAATCATCTTTCTTAATTCAGCTTCTACTAAAAGACAAATGTTGAAAACCTAAGGAGAAGGGTTTCCAAACAAAAATTAATTATCTGTGATTTTCTGTCATCTAAATCTCTCTACATATAGGCCATGCAATTCTCTCTTGGAAGTTAGGGAGTTGTATAACCTGAGATCTGACCCCATATACTCATTGTCTGACTGGGCTATATGATGTCTCCCAAAGGAAATGTCCTCACAAAATGAATTACCAGGATATTTGAAGACAACACTCATTTGCCAAGAAAAGAACACATACATTACCAAAACAGTCTTTCAGAAATAAGAGCTTTAGAAGAAACAAATAAAATACTTTAAATAAACCTAATAAAACAAAGTAAAGCATGTGAAAATATAAACAAGACACTTTCAGGGTGAACCAGAATAACACACTGAAGGAACACACAGAATAACCAGTTGCAAAAAAGATAGTCGATTTAAGGGATATAGTAGTTCAATAGAATTGAAATGAAAATTACAACTAAGAGAATAATTAGAAAATGGACACCTCAGTTGAGCAACTACCCAAAAGGAAGAAGTAAAGCTTGTAGCAGAAAGTGTTTCCTCAGCCGGGATACTTCATTTACCCAGGTGATAGCTCCTGGTCTAGTTCCAGTTGCTTCTGTCTCCTAGAAATGCAGGTCACTGTGATGCACAGCTGGTCATTATAATGCATATTGTAAGAATCAAAGACAGCCAAGTACTGTACTTCTGTACCCCACCTCCCTTGTAACCCTATAACTACCTCCATCCTTGGGCCTTTAGGGCCTGACACTTTGAACAACTGATTCTTAGACAGTGCCCATCCAATGTTAAATAAATATGCCTCCAAATCCCAGGTGTCATTTCGGTGTTCTGCTTGCCATTGCATTGGTTCTGTTGGCTGGGAAGACTGACCTTTTTGGGTCATCAGTCATGGCCCCCTCAGACAGAACAGAGACCTCTCCAGGTCCTAAAGGGAAGGCATGCTCTTGAGATTTCTTGAGTCAACTCAAAGGTCTTGGGTCCCGATTGAGGGCTCACATTGGATCCAAAAGGGAGGCAGAAACAGTCTGCCTGCCTGCTTTTCTGCCTGGTTTCTGTAAGACCCCTGGGGGCACCCCAGGTAGTGTTTCAGTCTTGCTCAGTTTAAGCAGAAGGGAATTCTAATCAACTCTCATTAGTCAGGACCACCCTCAAGGGAAAGAGTTGGAGTGTTTAATCTCTTAGTACCTGTTGAATGAATGTGTGACTGGAACTGACAGCATAAGCCATAGGCTGCTCCACCTGTGCACCAAGACTAGGAAATACTAGTCATGGTGACTGATTGGACCCTCACCTGTGGTTCCATGGCAACTGACATAATGGAGGCCTCGAACCCTCCTTAGCTAAATTGTGCCTAAGTCCCTGTGAAGGATGCAGCAAAGCAGGTATTTGAATGGTCTCTCTCTGAGTGGCATCCATCATTGTTTTTTTTTTTTAAGTGTAGAAGAAAAAGAACAACATCAACAAAAAAGAGGAAAGCATTAACAAAGAGACACAAAGTAGCACAATAACAGTGTAATCAAAATTGAATTATAGACAAAGCAACAGGAAACCAACAATAGTTGTTGCATTGCATATTGATAATTTCAAAGTGTATGCTCAGGAAAACACATATAGACATACAAGATTGATCAAACAATCAGTCACCAATTATTCCTTACCATTAAGTGATATAAGACAATAGTAGAACCATGTTAGCCATCTTGCACATATGTACATACATACATACATACGTATGTATTTGCCTCTTTCTTCCTTTTCTCCTTTCCCTCATCTCATCTGTTCTTTACTTTTAAACAGATTTCCTTCACGCCTTTTAGTTTATATTCCCACCCTCAGGTTCTTACACCAGTGACACAATACGTTGCTTGCATATGTACCTCTGATTTATTTCACTTATGAGTATGGTGTCTATTTGTGACCATTTGCCTACAAAGGCCCCAAAACTGTCCCTCTTTATACATGAGTAGTATTCCATTATATAAAAATGCCACAGTTTTTTAATCCAGTCCTCTGTGGATGGACATTTGGGTTGCTTCCACAATTTAGCTATTACAAATTAAGCTGCTATAAACATGGGTGCACATATCTCATGGTGATATGATGTTTTCAGATCTTCTGGGAAAATACCCAGAAGGGGAATAGCTGGTTTGAATAGAACCTCTAGACCTAGTTTACTGAGAAATCTCCAAACTGCTCTCCACAGTGGTTTCACCAGTCTGCAATCCCACCAGCAGTGCAGTGGAGTCCCTATTTCTCCACAGCCTCACCAGCATTTGTTATTGCATGATTTCTTAATGCTGGCAAATCTTACTGGGGTGAGATGAAATCTCAATGTCGTTTTTATTTGCATTTCTCGAATGACTAAAGATGTAGAACATTTTCTCATATATTTATTTGCCATTTGTATTTCTTTATCTGAGAAGTGTGTATTCATCTCAGATGCCCATTTCTGGATTGGGTCTTTGAATTTAGACAGGCACATGTTTTTTAATTCTTTGTATGTTCTAGATAGAAGACCTTTGGCTGAGGGACAGCCAGCTAGGAACTTTCCCCAATTTATGGGTTTTCTTTTTACTTTGCTGGTGATTTCTCTAGATGTGCAAAAACTTTTCAGTAGGATGAGGTCCCAGTTATTGATTCATTGAATTGTTTCCCTTGGAGGTTCATTTTTGTTCATGAACTCTCTGCCTACTCCTATGTCTTCAAGATTTTTACCTACTTTCTCTTCCAATAGATTTAGAGTTTTTGTTTTAATGTTGAGATCTGTGATCCATTTTGACTTGAGTTTGGTGCATGGTGGTAGATTTGGGTCTATTTTCAGTTTTCGGCAAGAGGCAAGCCAGTTTTTCCAGCACCATTTATTAAACAGGCTATCTTTTTTCCAGTGAGCTTGATTGGCCCCTTAGTCAAATATTAGGTGGTTGAGTGTCTTTTTCGTTGTGGCTGCATCTTCCAGTCTGTTCCATTGATCCTCAGATCTGTTTTTTAGCCAGTACCAGGTTGATTTTATTACAGTAGCTTAGTAGTATAATTTCAGGTCAGGGATTGTGATTCCACCTGACTTGTCCTTGTTGCCCAGGATTGCTTTTGCTATTCTGGGTCTCTTCTCGTTCCAGATGAATTTGAGGCATATTTTCTCTAGATCTGTCAGGTATGCTAACGGTAGTTTAATGGGAATTGCATTGAATCTGTACAACAGTTTTGGTAGTATGGCCATTTTCACAATGTTCGTTCTTCCTAATCATGAACAGGGAATGTTTTTCCATTTATTGAAATCCTCACCAATCTCTTTCTTCAGAGTACTGTAGTTTTTACTGAATAAATCTTTTACATTTTTGTTAGATGGATTCCTAAATATTTTAATTTCTTGGATGCTATTGTAAAAGGTATGGTTTCCTCAATTTCTCTCTCAATCTGTTTGTTGTTCGTGTATAGGAATGCTATTGATTTTCGGGTGTTGACTTTGTATCCGGCTACGCTGCTGAATTTGTCAATTAATTCCAGGAGTTTTCTTGTGGAGTTTTTGGGGTCCTCCATGTAAAGTATCATGTCATCTGCAAATAGTGATAGTTTAACTTCTTCCTTTCCTATCCTTATTCCTTTTATTTCTCTCTCTTGTCTAATTGCTCTGGCTAATGCTTCCAGAACTATGTTGAATAGGAGTGGTGACAGTGGACATCTTTATCTTGTTCCTGACTTTAAAGTGAAAGCTTTCAGTTTTTGTCATTTAGTATGATGTTGGCCGTTGGTTTGTCATAGATGGCTTTGACCAGATTGAGATAGAGGCCATCTATTCCTATTTTTTCTAGGGTTTTTAGCATGAATGCATGTTGGACTTTATCAAAAGCTTTTTCCACATCTATTGAGATGATCATGTGATTTTTGTCTTTGGCTGTATGGATGTGATGTATTACATTAATTGATTTGTGAATATTGAACCATCCCTGCATTCCTGGAATAAATCCAACCTGGTCATGGTGTATAATTTTCCTTATGATTAGCTGCATTCCATTTGCTAGTATTTTGTTGAGTATCTTTGCATCTGTGTTCATTAGGGAGATTGGCCTATAGTTTTCTTTCTTGGTTGGGTCCTTCTCTGGTTTTGGTATCAGTATAATACTTGCCTCCAGAAATGAGTTAGGGAGAATTGCTTCCTTTTCAATTTCATTGAAGAGTTTGAGGAGTGTTGCCATTAAATCTTCTCTGAATGTTTTATAGAATTCTGCTGTGAATCCATCAGGGCCTGGGCTTTTCTTTGTTGGTAAGTTTTTAATGACATTTTCAATCTCATTAATTGATATTGGGTTGTTCTGGATTTTTGAATCTTCCTGATTCAATTTTGCTAATTTGTACATTTCTAAGAATCTGTCCTTTTCTTCTGAATTTTCTATCCCATGGGAGTAAAGATTTTCAAAGTAGGTATTAATGATCTTTTGAATTTCCGTGGGATCTGTAGTGATTTCATCCTTTTCATTCCTTATTGCATGAATTTGAGTCCTTTCCTTTCTTTTTTTGATAAGGTTGGCTAAGGGTTTGTCAATTTTATTTATTCTTTTGAAAAACCAATTATTTGATTCACTTATTTTTTGTACAGTTTTCTTTGTCTCAGTTGAATTAATTTCTGCCCTGAGTTTTATAATCTCCTCCCTTCTTTGGGCTTTTGGTTTGGCTTGTTTCTCTTTTTCTAAAAGTTTGACGTGTAGCATTAGGCTATTTATTTGCTCTCTTTCTGTTTTCTTTATATATGAGTTCATTGCTATAAATTTCCCTCTAAGGACTGCTTTCATTGCATCCCACAGATTCTGGTAGGTTGTATTTGCATTTTCATTTGATTGTAGGTATTTTTAAATTTCTCCTTTAACTTCTTGTGTGACCCACTGGTTATTCAGGAGGTTGTTGTCTAATTTCCAAGTGTTTATGCAGTTTTTGGAGTTCTCTTTGTCATTAATTTCCAATTTCATTGCACTGTGGTCAGATAATATGCATGGGATAATTTCAATTCTCTTGCGTTTAGGTAGATATATTCTATGGGCTAGAATGGGGTCGTTTTTAGAGAAAGACCCATGCGCAGCTGAGAAAAATGTGTATTCTGATGTTGTGGGGTGGAACACTCTGTATACATCTACTAAGTCCATTTCTTCACACCTTTAGTTCAAGTCTGTTATTTCTTTCCTGAGCTTTTGTCTAGTTGACCTGTCTCTTTGCATCAGAAGGGTGTTTAGGCCCCCTATTACAATAGTGTTATTAATTATTTGATTTTTCATGTCTGTTAAGATTTGACTTGTAAAGTTTGGAAAGTTTGGTGCTCCATTATTTGGTGCATAAATGTTTAGGTTGTTATCTTTTCCTCTTGCAGCTTTCCCATAACTAGTATGTCGTGGCCTTCTTTATCTCTTTTGATTGTTTTTGGTTTGAAGTTTACATTGTCTGCGAATATAATATCTACCCCTGCTTTTTTCTGGGAACCTGTTGCATGGAGAATTGTTTTCCGTCCTTTCAGCCTGTGGATTTCCTTTTGAGTAAAATGTGTTTCCTGTATACAGCATATTGTTGGATTATGTTTCTTAACCCACTCTGCCAATCTGTTTCTTTTGACTGGTGAATTGAGGCTATTTACATTAATGGTTATAACGGGTATAGGTTGGCTTATTCTTGTCCTGCTATTTACTTGATGTTGCTTTCCTACTTTTGCTCTCTGTTTACTTGCTTGTTCTGTTTGAGGGTTCCTTTCTATTGTTGTTCTTGAGATTGTGGTCACTTTTTTCTCTGTCTAGAATATCTTTTAGTGCTTTTTGCAATGCTGGTTTGGCACTCATGAAGTTCTTCAGTTGTTCTTTGTCATGGAAATATTTCATTTCTCCGTTGAATTTGAAGGATGGTTTTGCAGGATACATCAGTCTGGGTTGGAAGCTGTTTTGTCTCAGAATTTGTAATACCTCACTCCAAGCTCTTCTTAATTTCATGGTTTCTGTTGAGAAGTCTGCTGTGATTCTGATGGGCTTTCCTTTATAGGTGATCTGTTTCTCTTCTCTAGCAGCTTTTAATATTGTGTTCTTTTGCTGGATGTCTGGGATCTTGACTATTATATGTCTGGGTATGGCTTTATTTGGGTTATGGCTTGTTGGGGTTCTATATGCTTCATTTAACTGCACTTTAGTATCTTTTACTGTGCTTGGGAAATTTTTCTGCTATTATTTCAGCAAATATTCTCTTTATACCAGTTGTTTTGTTTCCTGATGTTTCATTGACTCCTATTGCTTGGATATTATTTCTTTTTGTCTCATCTTGTTGTGGTTGGATTGATTTTTCCTGGATCCTTGATGACTTTATGAGATCCTTCCTTTCACGCTCACTAGCTGCCATGCTGTCTTAAAGATCTGAAATTCTATCTTTGGCTTCATTGAAGCGGTTTTGCAAGCTTTCAGTGGAAGTTTTCATTTCATCGCAATCTCTTTGGGCCTGTTTCATTCGTTGTAATTCATTCCTAAATTGTTCATGTAACATTTCCATTTGTTTCCTATATTCTTCTATTCTTTTAACTGTTTCTTCTCTATATGTGTGGAGCATTTCTTCCATTATTGTTTTCAACTTCATTTTTTGCCTGAAAGATCATTTCTACTTTAATCTCTTTTATGGCCTGATGGAGTTGTTTCTTTACTTCGGATGCGATCATTTCAGAAATTGCAGGTATGTGGCTTCCTAGTTCTCCTATATCATTGCGTCCAGGGCTTGTTCTGGGTGGTGTTGAGTTCTGAGACTGCATTTTGCTCTTCTGTCTTGTCATTTTGAATATCAGATGCAAAGTATTGAACTACAAATTACCCAGGCAGCTCACCAGGCAAAGGTCCGTTGCGAAGGCTGCTCCAATGGCTGCCTCTCTTCTGGAAAATGACCCTTAAGCTTTCTGCCAAGAGTTACGCTCAGAAGGCTTCTCAGATGCTGTTTTGTGGGCCGAGCTCCTCCCTGCCCAGAGGCCCAGGTTGGAGCACGCACATGCCTCACCTGCCCAGAGTTCCACGCAGGCAGTGGGGCATCCATCGTTTTTTGTGCCATCATTCAAGGGTACACAACACTCACATAGGAAGCCAGAATGAAACTAATTAGTCAAAACTTACAGTCCTTGACTGCAAGAAGAAGAGCTTTTCTGAGTTTACAGAGTTAAAAGTGAAACCAAACCATTCCAAAAAAATGAAAAAGGAAAAAATGGGCCCATTCTTCCTGAGGATTCTACCTTAGCACCCTCACCAGCCACCACAGTTGTTCCCAACAGTTTTATCCTTAACCGACTTCCAGCCAATTGAATTGGTTCCAGCTAGCCTTCACCCACATTCAGCCACAGAGGCCCTCCCTCCCGAGCCTTCTGGTTCCTATCCTGGTCAGATGATGTCATCTAGTACTCATACGAGATGCCTATCAGCAATTCCTTCTCAGTTCCACAGTTTGACTAAGGAAAAATTGGACTATCAGGTCTGACAAATGAGTTGCCATGGTCTTTCCAAAAGGTCACCCTGCCTAGAAGCATAAAATCAGTCAAGGGCTTCTCAAAGACATCAAAGAGAGGAGATAAAAAGCAAAAGATCTCTATGTCAGAAAAAGGTTACCATCACTGGGGCAACTGGGACTCTTCCCTCTCTCACCTTTGGCCAGGCAGAAAATTGCAGCCTGGGAAGATACCTCACCAAACATGAATTCCTGTATAAACTAGCTTCCATATCACTTCTGGGAAAAGACCTCCTCCTCAAGTTAGAAATGACTGTCTCCTTTGCACCAAGCCAGTCATCCTCCTTCTTGTTTAACCCTGTACTTTTAACTCTGACTGTTCCCCAAGAGGAAGATGATGTCTACATCAGCCTGAGACAGATAACCACAATCCTGAAGTTCTGAAGATTCTCCTCCCAGAGAGTTAAGCAGCAGACTCATCTCCAGGTCTGGCCATCAACACTGCAATCTAGTATATCACGGAAAAATCAAATAGGCAGCCAGCCACACATCAGCTGCCTAAAGCAGTTTGGCATCCTTATAGACTGTTCTCTCTGGTTTACATGTCTAGATTTAAAAGCTACCTTCCTCTGCTTGCAAGTTGCTTCCACAAGCTCCTTCAACTGGCAAAATCCTAAGACAAGATGCAGCTCACTTGGACTCAATTGACACAAGAGGTTAAGAACTGTTCCACTACTTTTGGTAAGCTTGGACAACATATTTGGCTAAGCCACCACACCTTTTCTCCAGGGCAGCCTGTTTCTCTGATCCTTCCAGCTCTATCACAGTCCCCTGAGAAAGAAAATAATGAGGCTTCAATACCATAAATGTTTATAGATAGTCAAACTGCGAAAATATACTTTTTCTTCCTGTAATGCCAGTTCTGCCACCACAACACTCCTCCGTACACATTGCCTCAGTCTTCTGCCACCCACAGCCAGCTGGTACACCTGCCTGGACCTAAAGAATGGCTTCTTCTGTCTTCAGTTGGCTCCTGTCAGCCAATCCATCTTTGTCTTTAAATGGAAAGACCCCATTTCTGGACTCAAAAGCCAAGTGACCTAAACTCAACCTCCCAGAGGTTCAAAAACATATTTACCCTCTTTTGAAAAGCCTTCACAGCTGACCTCACTAGTTTCCCAGCACAAAATATCACTGTACTTCTGATTAATGACACCCAAGCAGCCTGCTGGAAAGACAAGAAAGCTCTGGTGCAATATCTGGCCAAAACTGGATACAAAGTATCTTGCAAACAACCAAAAATCTGCAAACCATGTGTGGCTATGTTTACTCAGACTGTCAGCCCCTGGCTGTGCACAGTGCCCCACCTGTGCAAGTACTTGGATCCAATCACAAAGGCTATCTCTACCCTTTGCCTCCGTGCTCTAAGAGCCACTGTCCTGATCAAAAAGAAACTGACAAGCTCACCTTAGGTCAAGATCTACCTGCCCAGGAGCCACATGCTGTACTGGACCTCCTGAATAACTGACGATCTCTCAATCTTCTCACAGGCCTACCCACCAAGCTGGGCCCACCAGACCATGACTGCCTAGCACTGACTAATGAATTGTTCTCTGACAAAACTTTAAAATGGACCTCTTGACAGATGCTGAGGGCACCCTGTTTATGAATAAAAGTAGCTCTGTTATAAATGAAGTCTGACAGGCCAAATATGCTGTGGTCACCTTGGACAAAGTTATCATGGCCAAAGCTCTCCTGCTACTACTTCCTGCTGCTGTTTGGAAATCTGCCACCAAGAACAGCAAACTTCCACTCAAAATAATCTAGTTCAGAGGCCCAAGCCTCCTCTGTGAATCCGATTGACTAAAATATCAACCCCAGCCAGAAAAAGTTTTAATTAGAGCAAGACCTGTTCGCATCAGACATTTTTCAAGCTCAAGATGCAGCGCTGGCACTTGTAGTGCTGCAGGAAGCTCAGGCTTCAGTGTCTGTGTCATTGACCCTGACCTCTTCCATTTAAAGGTATACAGACAGACTTAGTGCCATCTATACCTCCTCAGGCTGGTCCAAGCTATTCCTTACCCACACTGAACCATAAAGTTCTAAAAGACTTAAAGAAATAAGAACACAATCCTACAGGAAAAGTTTGTAACCAGCTCTATAAAAATCCAGTTAAAGGACTGGCCATACCTGTAGACATCCCTGCACACACAGTAATCTGGGTGAATATTAATTATCTCTATAATTTTCAGCAATACAGCTTTACCTGGACCAGATAACTCCTCTGAAGCTCATGCTAGAAACAACACACTCAGAGCCCTGCTCTGGTCACGTGGGATGCTGACCAGTCCATGCATGACTGAAGCTTGTGAACACCACTCACAAGATTGCTCCGTACTTATTTCCTTTGACTTTCGTGCCTTTGCAGACTGCTTACCACGGTCATTGCTTCCCCATCCCACTGCTAGCTGTGGTTCTTGCCTTAAAATATATAGATGGTTGCTCCAAAGAAGTAGAATGATCAATCACACTTGACCAAGGTTTGATGAGTGCCCAAGGCAGATGAGCTCCCTCACTACCTTGCCAAAATAATATTATAGGACAGGCACACCTAAATTATGTCTCTTCCTAAAAGCAACTTAGGGAAAAACTCTATAATAAGTAAAATATTGGGAACCTTGTCTAGGGCCCATCCTTGGATCACTGACAACCCTCATGTTACTGTTTCTAGTTGGGCTTTGTCTCAAAAGATCACAGGTAATGTGCCCAGAAAAGATTTGCCTGGGAAATGTAAAAAAAAATGCCCCCCAGCCAGCATACTTCAGTTTTGCCCAGGTGATAGTTCCCATATCAGTTCTTGTTGCTTCTGTCTCTTAGAAATGGCTGGTCACTATGATGCATAGCTGGTCACTATGATACATATTATGAAGACCAACCAAAGACAGCCAAGTACTCCACCTCTGTAACCCCCCTTGCAACCCCATGAATACCTCCCTTCCTAGGCCTTCAAGGCCTGGCATTTTGAGTAACAGTTGATTCCTAGTTAGTGCCCATCCAACATTAAATAAATCTGTCTCCAAATCCTGGGTGTTGTTTCAGCATTTCTGCTTGCCATTGCAAGATAACAAAAAAGAGAAAAATTCTTAAATTTATAATGTAGAAAATAGAAGGTAGAATAAAAATGCATACAAATAATAGAACTCCAAGAAAGACAGGGTAATAGAAATTGAGAGAAGGAAATATTTAAAGAAATAATAAGAATCATATCTTAGAATTAATAATAAACCGAAACATGGTTTTGTCACTTCAGGATATTATACCAAAAAGACCCAGTAGCTTATAAACTGTGGCATATAAATAGCAAATAATTCATTTCTCACAGCTCTGGAGGCTAGCAAGTTGAGATCAAGGTGCCCAGAGATTCAGTGCCTTGTGAGTCTGTTCCTTGTGCATCGTGCCATCTTGCTATGACCTCACATAGGAGAACAAGTGTAAACAATCTCTCTTGGTCCTTTTTTCTACAGACACTACTCTCAAGACCATGTTATAGCTGAATGGCCCCATCTCTACACACCATAGCCTTGAGAATTTGGTTTCAACACAGGAATTTGTGGAGGACACAAATATTCAGACTCTCAAAAAACAATTCCTTCCACAAGGAGTCATGGATTGTTAAGGGGAAGACATTAATAAAAAGTGAGTTCCTTATTCCTAAGATCTATTCAAGCTATTTTTGAGAGTACAGGTAAAGAACTCAAGGACCAAACAAGATGATAGGAATTCAACAATGGTTGTTATGTTGCATAGTGTTGTCTTCAAATTAGTTGTTCATATTACCAGGTATAAGCATACAAAATTGGTAAAAATAATAATAATAATAATGGTTTGATTAATCTTGCATTCTTACATCTGGTAATCTGACCAACTTCAGTGAAGATAAAAGTCTGTAATATAACAACTGCTGTTAATCCCTGTCATTTTGTTCTGAAACCCTGCATTATTCTTATTGTTTTTGCCTTGTTTTGCATTTGTCTATGTTGTTGGCATTTTTGCTATTGTTCTCTATCTTTTAAAATTTTTCTTTAAAATAAAAAAATTTAAATTTAAATTTTTTTTTTAAAAAAGAACCCAAGGACTTGACTTCAATAATCTTGAGAGCCAGGCTTTCAATAAAGTACCTAAGAAAAGAACAGAGTTTAGTCAAATTAGACAAAAAAGAGGGGTGCTGCCAACAGATGCAGGATGACTGGACTTTCCTCAAATTCCAGCCAAACCTGTGGATCATGCCACTACCACTTCTGCTTACAACCCATCAGTCCTCTACTCTCCTTACTTGCCTCAACTAAATTTCTTCAGTAGCAGCTGATCCCAGACACAGATGTGAATCTGCCTCCTACCTCTTCGTTACGTGCCCTACAAAACAACTTTTTGCAAAAGCCAGTGCTACCGTATTTGTTTCTGTGCTCTCTGGGAAGTGAGCCTGTGCTCAGTAACATTAGTGGGAGAACGTGATTGAGAATTAAAGTATATATCGGACAAGAAACTTCTGAAATCTTCAGAAGGAAGTGGCAGATCAAGGAAAATAATCAGGTCAACATACTTTTCAATATTACTGGAAAATGAAGGCAGAACGGTATTTTGAAGATGGAAAGGAAGAATTTGAACATGTTTATTTAGTTCCAGCAAAACGAATTCAAACACTAGAACATGACTTTTAAAAATTCCATAAATTCAAAAGATCACCTTATACACTCCTCAAACAAGACTCACATTAAACATAGTTTTGGATAATATTTTAAATTTTAAAAAATTTAATCCTTAAATTAATCTATGAAAGGAATATGAAGGATAAATTAAATGTGTCAGAAAAGCTTGGTGTTTGCTGTGTAGGTCTATTGCCCTAGAATAAAAAAACCAAATAACCTCAAACAACGAAGGAAAGAAGGTATGGCAAAGGTATGAGAAACTATAGTCATCTTGTTAGAGATGAGAGATATAGATAGCACATTTAAGAAAATAAGTAAAACAAGATTTAAAATACAAATACAGAATTGAAGTAGGAGGTTAGGTTGTGGCCAAGCTGGTTGGGGAAGTAGATGTGATGTGTTGTTTACTAAGATCCTGGACACAGGTTAAGAACAGTCCCCCAAGCCCTGCAAGAGGACTGCTTGAAAACTGGAGGAGGTTTGCAATAGGATGGTCAGTCTGAGGTGTGGGTTTCCAGCACCACCTCTCAGGACCTGGATGTAGATGTTCTCAACAGGTTTCCTTGTGATTTGGATGGCATAAAAGACACAGACCCCAAGAAGAACTTGGTGATTTTCTTCAGGGTAGCCTGCCCTGCTTTCGCCAGGATGGCCTTTTATTGCTTTTTCCTCTTTTACTCAGCCCAAGCTCACTCTGCAGAGCCAGTTTCTCTCTCATTCTTCACTTTTACATTTTCAAATAAAATGCGCCTCTGCGTTTTGCTCCATTTGTCCAATTCTTTGTTCAAGAGGAAAAGAACCTGGAATCTAACTCCAGAGGGAAAGGCAAACAACCCAGAACCTGGTAATGTTTCATTGGCAAACCACTTTGAAAAAGAACTAACCAATAACAGAATGATATAATAAACAGAAATTTTAGAATAAGATGCAAAAAAATATAAAGAAATAGACTTAATGAAATGTTTCCTTGCTCACAATTCAAGACATGCTTTCAGACTTGATTTTAAAAAAAAATTAGGGTGTGCATTGTTTACAAGAGAAGGACCTAAAGAACAAAGGCACAGAAAGATCAAAGTTTAAAAAAAAAATACTCTACCAGATGAATAGTAACCAAAATAATTTGGTGTATTAGAATCATAAATAATAAATAATTTGGTAGACTGCTACTAAAAATTAATGCAAAAATATACTAATACGTACAAAACATGATATATTCTGCTATCTCCTTTACTTTTTTCCTGAAGATGTTTCTGACCTGCAACTCAGTGAGGGGGACCCAAACCAGGGTCATATTAGAGGCCATACAGCTCAGAGTTCTGGTGGGGAGCAGAGGTAGTTGGGAATTGTCAGATATAGTAACAAACGAGAATCTCACAGAGTAAGTGCTCCTGAAAAATTCAAGTCTGTTCTGGCAAGGGTCAGAGAGGTGTAAACTGAATCTGTATCTCCCAAAGCTGACATAGTTGGACATGTACATTCCCATCAGTAAGCACAGAGTCTGCAGAGAACCCCCAAGACCTACAGAAGAGACCCTTGAAGAGCCAGGTACCAGGACAGGGCTAAATTAGCTCCAGAGAAGAAGCTATGATAAATGCACCATCAGAGTCGCAAAAACAAACCTCCAATGAAAGAAATTGAAAAATCTGAACAACCATATATCTTTTTGAAACATTGAATTCGTAAGTGAAGCAGTTATCCCAAAAGATTCCATTCTAAATGATTACAATGGTAAGTTCTCTCCAATATTTCATAAGAAATAATAGCATTCCTACACAAAATCTTTCAGACAATAAAGAACATAGGCCAGCTCACTTAATGAGAAAGTATTACCCTGACACAAGCACTAAAAATATGTCTTACATAAAAAGAAAATTCTAGACCACTTACTTTGACTAATAAAGGACACATATGATAAACAATATTTTATATCATCTATTTGTTAGACCATCAGAACATTTGCTGGGTACTTTAAGGCAACATGTAAGTCAGATTTTGGAGGGTGAAGGACTTCAGTGAATGAGTGATGAGTAAGAAAAATGCACGGAATTTTAGAGAATGGCCTACGCGGAAGTGTGTAATCAGGAGGTTGACAGCCTCAACATTCTTGCTACCCCTGTTCTCAGATGCTAATTTTGCAATCCTAAACAAAAATGCTAGTCATATTTTTATAAGTACCTGCACTGTTGCCTGAATGTGGCTACACTTTCTTCAGAAGAGAAATCTAGACCTGGGATTCTGTTCTGCTCCTGCTTTTACACAGTTCACAACTGTGTTTTTTGTACTTTTCTCTTGCACTGTATCGTCTTTACTCACAGACATAAGAAGCATAGAGATAATTTCATTCAAACACTTCCATTACAATTATAAAGTATTTATTAGAGTTGTTATTGTTACTTATTTAGGCTTCAGCATTCTCTTCCCCCAGTTGATGAGATAGTTACCTGATCACGTTGCTAGAATATTGTAACATCTGCCTCCCAATAAAAATTTCATGCATGTATTTTTATCATAATTCCTTAAGGACGGAGGAATGAGTCTTTACTACATCTAAAAACATAGGTTGTTTATTGTTTTTATGCTTGTCTGCTAATACATATTTAATAGAGGCACAATTTGCCTGAACATTGCTTTTATTATAACATAAAACCCAGCAGAAAGTTGAGGAGGGCATCCCTAACGGACTCGTAGGCCTCCGATTGTCTCAGAATTGCCATCATCATAGACAACCAAACTGGTTTGGAGCAGGTCGATTGTATCTCCTCTTACACCTTTATTCTCTTTTGTCTTCCTTCTCCCCTTAGTGTTACACAGATATTCCAAATGCATGCATAAATATTGCAGCATATTTAATCCTCATTAAGTAGGTTTGTAATGATCTCTTCAGATCTAAGCAACCTCCTAAAAATAGAGCATTCTGAAAATTCATCACTGAAGCACAATTTACTGAAATGCTACAGTGGCCTAAGGATAGCTCAATATTTCTAAATAATTTAATTTAAATTTAAAAATATTTAAGCATTTATGGAAACAAATTTTAAATGTTGATTAATTTCATTGATTTTTTTTCTATACCACTTATGTAATGATTCTTTCCAGCAGAAACTAAAAACTTACAACATATCTTTTTCTTCTTTGCAATTGTAACCTTCGCTGCCAGCCCAAGTTCCTTGGGAGTTTTAAAAACATCCATCAGTTTCACAGCTGGAAAGAAAGCATTTTCTTAGGGAACAATTTTTACTAAAAGAAGAATATGCTTTGTCATTTTCGAGAACACACAATGAGTTAAATTTAAGAAATTGTAAGAAACAGCTTTTTACTCACAACTGACTTATTTGAACAGAAAAATAAAATAGAGTGGGTAAAGTAGTCACTTAGCAGGTTCCTCACATCCCGGTTATACTCTGGCCTGCTACACTGACTGGCAGCAGTGACCCCAGAGAGGCCGGATACCAGATGCCAGGGATGTGGGCTGCGAATTCTGGGAAAAGGCGGATAGATGGGTCTAAGACAAAAGCATTTTATTGTGTATACTTTGCCTTGAGGTCAAAGGTCTTATCCTTGAGTCTGAGTAAAGCATTGCCCTTGATTTAGTTTTACAAATTGTGTTTATTTACCTTTCTCTTAATCTTGATTTTTACTCACAAACATAACAAAATTTATAGAGATAATATTATCAAAGACTTCTATTATAATTTTATGTTGAAATATTTATTTTAGTTACTGTTAGTTCACTCAGACAGGATATGGTAATGCCTAAAGAGTACCTTCCACTCATTTGAAAGGAAAGATAGTTTTTAAAGGGAATAATTATTTGGCATAGCTAATAAAGTTTGGATCATGGAAACTTATTTAAAATGAGCAATTTTCTTTCCCTATGTCACTGTCATAATATTTTGATGAATATGCAGAAGAATCAAGAGGATTCCTTTCATCGATTAAGATAAGTGTAAAAATATACTATTGAATAAAGCTCATTCATTTTTTCTGGTTCATACATATGAAAGAAAACTAACATGCCTCATAAAAATTGAGCTATTGCTCCTTTAAAAGTTAATAGATCTGTGTGCAAAAATGCATTCATCTATGGCTGAAATATGAAATAATAATTTGGTAATTAACATTTAATTCCACTCAAAAAATTGTTTAAATATGCCATAGCAATTCCCTTCAGAAAAATCTATCAAACAGAGCAGCAAGGAAGAGAGTGTTTTATTTCTTTTGCAATTTTTTTGCTCCTCTATGCCTGAAAATGAAAACATTACCGATTGTGGAGGTGGATTAATCACTTCAAACTCTCCGTTTGATTTTCATTGTATAAATACAAAAGCATGACTAATACACACTCAAATGTATTTTGAAAGAACAGCATGGGGCTGTCAGTTCTACATGACAAATCTGTTCATATTACTTCTCTTGTGTTGTTTTGATGTTTTGTTTGCTCTGGTTTGGTTTGGTTTGGGTTTTTGAGACAGGGTCTTACTGTGTAGTTGAGGTTGGCCTTGAACTCATAGGGATCCTTCTGGCTGAGACTCTTGAATGCTGGGATCACTGGTGTGTGCCACCACACCTGATTGTCTTGTGCTATTTGTTTGAACTGGCTCTGGTAGAAAATGAACTATTTACCCCAAATATATTTGCTAGCATTCTCCTAAAATAATAAATGTGGGTTTTTATATCATTGATTTTAAATGATGTTGTTTTTCTGTTAACAACAAAAATTAGCCAAATTGGAGATAACACAGCCTGATGCTGCATGTGGAAGCCCATGCAGAGAGGCAGGAGAAAGAGTGAAGGGTCGAAGGAAGAAGGTCACATCTGCATGAGGTGATTCTTAGCATTCACTTTTAACCTTCATGGATATATCATTAGGTAATTATAATTTTCCATATTTGACAAATAAGAGAATTTGGGATCACGAAGATCAGGCAACTTTCCTGAGAGTAAGCATGGTAAGAAAAGTCAGGCCCCTTTGGCCCCAAGGCCTAGGAGATGTGACCCTTCTTTACAGTCTCAGAGAGGTGAGCCAGGTCCTTTCTCCCAGAGCTACTGCAGAGTAGATGAAATTTTCATGTAATACCTCAAATAGTTTTACTGCTCTGTATTCTATGCCACACCACAAATGCTCTACATCTACGCTCACAATCGCTGCAATGGCCTTGAGTACTGTCTTCACAGTCCCGCCCATCTCTTCATGCCTTGTTATTTGCTATCCATTCATCCAACCCATGATCATAGTGAACATTTCCCCGCCAAACACTGAGCGTTCCCCCTCTGCCAGGCATTGCTGTGCTCTGCGGTTACAGCTGGGGACTAAAGAGCCCATCTGTAGCCTTTGTGGCATTACTGTCTGATAAGATCTGTGAAAATGCTCCTGAATATTCTCTAATTACACACATAATAAATTTTTAAAGCTTAATAATTCCTTACTCTCCCTATTGTCAGCCCTAGTCAGAATTATCTCTAAGGATAAGATATGGAAATTCAAGGTAAATTAGAAGTCTGAGCACTTACACTTGTCATATCCTTATAAAAGTTTGCATAGCACTGAGTGATAGCGGGGACAGTGGAGGGGCATAGGACGAGGACACTTCATAGCAGGCCATGAGGCTAGTACTGATCGAAGGAGCAAAAAAAGAGGCAACCGTCAAATGATTGCTCAGGGCTAAAAGACAGAGCAGAAACATTCTGTTAAGAAAGGTAGACTAAGGTGTGGCCTGATTAGCAAAGTGTATTCGACCATCTCTGCAACCCTCTAGTTCCTCAAGAAAGAAAGCCTATGGACTTATTATTTATTGTTTTTTTGGCATCATCCCCATATCGTCTAGTATTCTGTGTTGCATGCTTAGTGGTCTGTGTTCTCCAATGTTTGTGGAATTAAAGTAGAAAAGAGAGGAGTAAGTCATTTGATTGGGCTGATATGATTTTAATATCATTTCCTAGTGGTGAGTAATAACCAAGTTGGTACATGCATATGACTCTGTGCCCACTGAGTTAGTGGTGATTGAAGAGATCTGCTTGTGACTTTCAAGTATTGGGTTTACTTTCTGTGGTAATCATAAAATCTCTTTCTATCCACAGAGAAAAATTTACATTAAACAAATGAGATTTTTTCCCTCCACCAATGACCAGTTCTCTGACTCTATAGTTTATTTCAATTTTAACACTAATTACCTATAGTCATCATTAGACTGCAAAATTAAAGGGTTCAATCCCACAAGACTGCCTCCACTTCAGATAGCAGTTGTAAGTCCCGGACCACCAGGACTTCTAACCTTCTGGCTATAAATTCAGAGGTTTCCCACAATTCCATCCTCAGGTTCAATAATTTGCTAAACCAGCTAACAGAATGCAGGAAAATACATTTACCAACTTATTATAAAAGATATTACAAAGCATAAAGGCGGAGAGCAGCACGAATAACACATAGTGTGAGGTCCAGAAAGGTTCTCAGTGCACATGATCAGGGGATACCACCCTACCCAAATAAGGACATATTCAATAACTCCTAATGCCATCATTTAGGAGTTTTATGGAGGTTTCAGTGAGTAAGCATGATAGATCATTAACTCAATCTCCAACTCTTCTCTCTTCCTTGGAGGCTAGGGAAGTAGGACTGAATGTTCTTGTTTGATCAAGGTTTGGTCTCTCTGGTGACCAGTTCCCATTCCTGAAACTATCTAGGGTCTCATCAAGAGTTGCCTCATTAGAACAAATAAGGCTCTTATCACCTTGTAAATTCCAGTAGATTTAGGAGTTTTGTGTCAGGAACAAAGACATTCTCATCATTCCCTTCACTCAGGAAACTACAAGGTTTTAGAGCTATGTATTAGGAACTGGAGTCAAAGAGCAGATATGTATTTCCTATTATATTAAAACAAATCCATATATTAGCTGTTATGGTTGATACATTGCATCAACTTGGGGAGTCTAGAGGTTTGGCTGAGTGATTCAGCAGAAAGCCAGGGTGCTTACTTTGGTACATCCTGAGCCTGTGGAAGACGAGGGCATGGAGATTGTGTGAGGGCTACATGCCCCCTGGGCGGGGGTAGCCTGTTTACAGTGTAAGCGAAGGAAAGAGGCTGCTTGCAGCCATTCCTCCCTTTTGCCCAGATTGTTTTGCTGTGCTCTGCCGCCATGAACAGTTTGGCCTCTGCCATGTGCCACTCTGTCTCTGAACCAGCCAAGTATGGACTGAGACCTCCACGAACTCTTAAGTTAAATAAACCTTTCCTTCCTTCATTTCGGGTGTTGGGTATTTCGTCTCAGGAATGAGAAAAAAGTAACCAAGACATTAGCCAATACTAAGATTTTTTTGGTTCTGGAGTAAACATAAATGTCAATAGTGTGAAAAATGTTAAAACCAATGACTGATACAAGTACTTTCTTACCTCTTTGCTCTGAGTCCTTCCTATCTGTTATATATCTAGCTGGATACTAAGCATTTGAATCAAGCTGACTGCTGGAAGGCACACTAAGCTCCTATACTTCTGTAGAATGATCCAGGGCACCCTTGGTTTCTTAGGTTTGGTGTAGTCCCTTTACCTAACGCCATACATAAGTATTCCCTTGGACAAAATTCAGTTCTCTGCATTGGGCCTCAGAGTTCTCCGGGTCAGGGCTTCTGCTCACTCTTCAGTTCTTTCTATCCTTGATTGCTTTGAATAACCGTAGCTTATAACCCAGTTTCTATTCCTGGATCAGAAGTTTAGCCAGAATGCTTTAATACTCAGTGAAGCCTCCCCTGCCTCCTCCTCAGAAGAATTAAATTCTCATTCTGCCTGTATGAATAAACATCTTGAATCTTGAATTTAGACTGGGCTCCAGTGTTCTTTCTAACCACGAATTAAGCTCATTTCTGCCTTTGACCTTACATTTTCACTTCTTTTCTTGTTCCTTTTATCTCCTCAGGTGTGGCCTCGATTTTGTGTCAAATTGAAACAACAGATGCTAAGTTTTTCTGTCAGAATTTTGCACTTTCTGCTGCTTAGACTCATGCCTTACCATTAGATGGAAATATCTGGAAAGCCAACTGGGTAGCTTATCAAGTTGTATCAAGTTGTAATATAGTTAGCCACTCTGCCCAAGGAAAACCAGCTAAGACACCTGAAGTAAATTCTACCATTTTAGAAGAATATGAACATAGGCCTTTGCTCTAGAGAAGTGACTGGCAAATGGAGAAAATAATGAAGCCCCCTGCTGTCTCTTCTCTCAGATAATACCTACAATCCTCAGATTTGAAGAGGACACAACAAAAATACTAGAAGTTACCTCTCTTGTGATTCTGTATTATCAAGTCAAATGTTGACCCAAATGTTGCTACACATCTTTGTTATCATAATTCTTTCTCCAGGGTTGCTGGGAATAGAAAAGAAATTCACTCAGAGCAGTTTTTATTTATTGCTTTGACTCTAGTATGCAAGTGTCAAAAGATCTTCTGATCCCAAATGCCACCAGAATCAAAACTAAGATATCTGAACTCTTAATGGATATCTGAAATTTTAAGGTATACTCATTGAAAAGGGAAAAAGGTAAATACAAGTAAGTGTAACCAAAGGACCCCTTTATTCTGAATTCCAGGATATCATCTTGCCACTGTTCTTCAATATTCAACTTATAACCCTGTAGTTATAGCCATATTAGATATATATGTATGTATATTTCTTCACTGCCTAAGGGAAATGTTGTGTATCATTCTCCACTGAATAAATGCATACTTAGCTGTGCTTATAGAATATTTGGGCAGGAAAAAAAGCAAGGGCAAGTGTGACTCTAACCTGAGATTTACAACCCCCCTTGATGTGGAGACAGTTATGTACATAAATCTTTAAGCACTAAGAAGTGAATCTATTCCCTATGCTCTGTGTTAGGTGGGGGCAAAGAATGCTCAGCAAGAACAGATGTGGCCATTCGTTCAGCTTCCCAATGAAAACAAGTAATTGCCATGGCAACTGGAAAATACCATGTGGGACATGAACTGACCTTCCAGACTCAGGGTTCTTTATAGGATAGGAATTGCATATGTACACTTGCTTGTAATGTAGATTTCTTCCTATTTCAGAGTAATACGGTGTTAAAACAAATATTTTTTTTTCTTTCTCTAATACCCTCTAGCTTTACTTCAATCTGGATCTGAACAAAGTGGATAGAATACATAGTTCTTGATGTAAGAACTGGGAAAGTTACCATTAAAAGATGTAAATAAGTGGCAAACTACCATGAAAAGATGAAAAGGCTCCTACTTCCAAACAGCTTGGAGAATAAAAAGCTCAGGTTGTGTCTGAAAGCATTTCAGCTGCCCTTCAAAACACACTGACCCAAAGCTGTATTTTTAATCATATCTGTTTAGTCCTCGTACCAACCACAAATTCTTTCAGCTGGTAAAGTAACAACAGAGTCGAATGAACAAAATGCTGTAACGAATGGATGTGTGTGGATAAGGTAGATACATTGAAGGTAAAAGTAAGCAATTAAACATTTGCAGTGTTCAGTACTTTTCCAGTTATAGGAGTTTGTAGTAAGCACAGGACTCTAATGGCATAATTACAGTATAATTACTGTGGGGTTAATCTTCTCCAAAATATGAACAATACCTAAAGCTTAACTTCTGCATGTGGAAAACTAGAATTAGTTCAGCCTTTACTGGAACACTTCTCAGAGTATGAGAACAGTGTTTTGGAAAGTGAGATTAGTAGGCGTCTACGAGTTATGTTCATTTCCATCTGGTTTCCTCCCACCTGCAGAGTGTAGGCCACAGGAAAGGAACCGTGTGTAGCCAGTACACACCCATGCCCTTCTCCTTAACTTGCTGATTTAAAAAATCCTTCGACTTGTGCTCCTACTCTCCCCTATGCTAAAGAAAGTTGGGTTTTAAAATCTGAGTGGTGCTTGTCCAGTATCACTTATTTCAGGAAGGAAAAGAAATATATTGTTAGGAGTATAATTAACTGAGTCTGAAAAGTGAGAAGTATCCATTTTTTTCTTACTGATATTTTGATTGTGGCTCAAACCGCCCTGAACTAGAAATAAATATTGATTCTCTCTGTAGGTCCTCCGTGGATGTTGGTCACAACATTGGCCTTTAGTTCTTTCTTATGTAAGGTGAGGAAAAGAGGTAAGGACACTGTCAATCCTAAAGGTAGCAACTATGTAAAACTAGTCTTTAATTAGTAACACATAGTTCCGTATCTTTAAGAATTCAAAGCACATGGTGTTATGTATCAAGGAAGGAAACAATTAATTATAATACATTCTCAGTAAGGTAATTATTGCAAAAAAATATTTTCTAGAAGTTGATATATTACTTTTTAACCTTCATGTCAAGTTGGCATTACATGTCAAGAAGAACTAGAAAAATTGCTGGTACTCTTTGATGATCAAGCAGAAGAAGGAGACATTATAGCCTACATTTTCTTATAATTAAGAACATATATATATAGAAAAATCATGAAAATTAAAAGATTAGCAACATAATTAAAAATATTTGCAATGTATCTAGAATATATAAAGATTTCCTAAATATAAATAAGGCAAAGAAAAATGCAATAAAATACAAGGAAAACACATGGGAAATTCACAAGACAAGGTCTGAATATTAGCTATACATGTTCTTCAAAGGAGAAGGTCTGAGTCTCAGAGAAAGTACAATTAATGTAATAAAACCTGTCGCTCATTATACTGGCAAATATTAAATGCCTGACATATTGTACATTGGCTAATAAGTGAAGAAATTGAAATTTATTCACAGGTAATAGTATAAGCACTTTGTTTAACAGATTAATGTAATCTAGTAAAATTGAAAATGTGAATACTTTATGGCCCAGCAATTTTCAAGATACTGTTCTAATGGGAAAAAATCACCCAAGTGGTCATAAAAAGACATATATACAAAAACTTCACTGTAAATTTGCCAATGAATAGCTACAACATGGATTTGAAAATGTAGATTATCAGAATAGAATAGTATGCAGACAGTAGTAAAGTAGAGTGGTTTTATACACTGGTAAGGATAATAAATTTTTTAAAAGCCAGTTACAAATTATTAAATAATATGAAACCACTTACACATTTTAAACACTGACAAATTATTTTTTCTTTGTGGAGGAGTATGTACATATGTGAAAATACAGAATAAAAACTGGGATACAGGAAGATGGCGACCAGGTGAGCAGCAAGGGAGCGAACCTCCTTAATAAACACCACCAGCTCGAGACAGACTTGGTGAGCGTGAATGCCGGAACCTCGGCTGGGAAGTTTAAACCAGGCATATTTCTCTGAGATGCCGGGGGAGATGTGGTAGGGCGGACCAGGCTGCCGGGGCGAGACGTGAGACGTGGGAAAGTCCCAGACTCTGGGAGCCGGGGACGAGCCCCGCAGGGAAGAAGCGGGGACGGTCCAGGCGCAGTGGGAGCGCGGCCGCCTCGGGCCCTCCCACCCCCCCAGCCGGTGCAGCCCCCCTGGCGGCTCACGACAGAGATCGGCTTGCTAGCGGCGGAGACGCCCGGCAATCCCACGTTTCGCGCGTGTCGGGCAGGCCACGTGGAGGGCCCCAAACGCCGCCGGGAGCGGAAAAATTTGCGGGGCCCTAGCGCCCTGAGAGCACGGACACCTTGATTCCTCCCGCGTCCCGAGCCGGCGCAGCCCCCCGGTGACCCCCGACAGAGATCGGCTTGGTGGCGGCGGAGACGCCCGGCGGTCCCACGTTTCGCGCGTTTCGGGCGAGCCGCGCGGAGGGCCCCAAA